>KE768481.1:9215-24490 GCA_000465285.1 Eidolon helvum | reverse complement strand
AGTTCAAGGCTACCCACAAAGCTCCATCAAAGTAAAGATAGATTCGGAGAGTTGTTGGCAGCAGCTGTGAGTTTAGAAGTGTGGATGGAGACTTGAAAGATACCAAGTTTTTTCATGCTTGAATGTATATAGAAATACTTGGGGAGCTAGTTAAACTTTCCAGGCCTCTCCCTAGAGACTGTGATCCATTTGACCTGAGGTTGGGCAGGGCCTAAAAATGTGCATTGTTAGCCTGTGTCCTGGGTAATACCGATGTTTATCAGTCACGGACCACACTTTGAGAAACATTGCATAGCATTAAAATTAGCAATCACTTAAGTGTAAGGAAGAATTTTTTAAAGTGAAACAGAGTTAAACAGATTTTTGAATACAGGACTTTTCAGAGCCTTTACTAAACTGTTTGCTATTAATATACTAGTGAGGATACTATGCTGAATTTCTTACTTATTTCACCAAGAAAGACTTATTTCTGCTTCAAGGAACATCTTCTCATTAATATTTCGTGGAACGTACTTGGCATTGCTGGCCTATTTCAAGCTTACTTTCTTCTTGGATACTCCAGTAATTAAATGTAAGGAGAATCAAGAACTATCTCTTCAGTTTGTTTGCGTAAACACACCATTCTCTAACCCATCAAATAAATGCACCATGATACTGATATATGGGAATCCCAGTGTAGGTGTTGAGGGAAGAATATATTTTGAATCAATAGGAGAGAAATTTTACATTTCTTGCTAAACTATGTGGGGTGGTGGCAAGAGGCTTTGGAATCTGTCAAGTTTGGGATAAAAAAAACTTCCTGCAGTGTGTTATTAGCTGCAGATCTGTAAAAGGTAATGTAGTGAAAAGATCCTGGGCTCTGGAGTTGAGACTTTGGTTGAAGACTTACCTCAGCCATTACCAGCCATATGGCATTGGGTCATCATTTCAATTCTTAGGGCTTCTCTGTCTCCCCTTGAAAAAGAGACTATTTGGTCTTACCAAATGGGAATATTCTGAGCATCAAATGAGAAAATGGGCAAAAGAAATTCTTTATACAAATGTGATTTAGTTGTTGATGTTGTACAATTCTATGTAGAAATTAATATTTAATTAATTAATTCATTCCTCTTTCCAAAAATAATTGGGGGCATAATAGGATATGAGGCACTGGGGATACATAAACAGTTGTAAATAAGACTACATATGAACAATATACACACTATCCACACATATGGCCCTTACCCTTATAGATTTTCTAACCTAATGGGCACAGGAAAGTAAACTGTTTTAAGATACAAGGTAACAGTTTATTGATCTTCAATGCCACAGATTCTGTAAATAGTATTCAAAATATGAAACTCAATTAAGTTGTTTATTAGTCCACTTTGGGCTACTATAACAGAATACCACAAACTGGGTGGCTTATAAACACCCCCCCCTTATTTCTCACAGTTCTGGAGCCCAGCAGTCCAAGATCAAAGTGTCAGCAAATTCGGTGAGAGCCTGCTTCCTGGTTTATAGATGGCCATCTTCATATTGCAGATGCATATTTCATATTGCATCTTCATAAGACAAAAGGGACAAAGAGCTCTTTCGGGGGAAAGGGGTGTCTCTTTTATAAGGGCACTACCCCCCCCCCCCCCCCCTCCACCCTCATAACCTAATCACATTCCAAAGGCCTCACCTCCCAATACCATTGCACTGGGGATTAGGTATCACCATATGAATTTTACGGGTACCCAAACATTCATCTATAATAGTTGTCAAACAATTTCAGGCTTTCCTTTTCATCCATTTATCCATCTATGAGATGAAATAAGTCCAAATATTATTGCTGTGAAAGTTGTCATTATTACTGCAGAGAGCCATACCCTACACTTGCTTAATACTTTTAACACAAACCACAGCACTCCTCTGCTCAAAATTCCTTCCTGGCTCTGCCTTATTTGGGGCAAAAATCAGTCCTTATATTAGCCATCAAAATCTATATGGCTTATAAATCTATATGATCTTGTTTTCCTCCCACTTCTCTCCTCCATTCCAGCCACTCTGGTCCCCCTGCCATTTCTCAAACACTCCAAGTACATGCCCACTTCGGGGGCTCCCACTTTCTGTCCTCTCACTGGAATGTTCTTGCTTTTCTCACATAGCTCACTTCTTTAGGTGCCTGTTTGTAGGTCATATTATCAGAGAAGCCTTCCCTGGGCACCCTGTATAATGTGATTTACCCCAGTTGTTCTCTAAGCATGGTTCCTGGACCACAGCATCAGCATCACCTGAGAACTTGTTAAAAACACAAATTCTCAAGCTACCCTTCCACACTCTCAGACCTAATGAATCAGAAATTTGGGGAGAGTGAACAGCAGTTTATATTTTAACAAGTGCCTTCCTCCCAGGTGATTCTGATGCAAGTTACATCTGAGATTCCCTCAGTTTCACCCCACTGCCCACAATCCCTTTTTCTCCTCCATAGTCTTCACCTCACATCAGCCAAATTCTACTGAGACTTCTTTTTGTTTGTTGTTGTTCTCCCTCTACTAGAATATCATCTCTAAGAGGACAGGGACTAGTTTTGGTTCTCTGCTGTGCACCTGGCGCCTGGGACAGTACCTAACCTGGCACATGGTAGGTGCTCAATAACTTTGTTAAATAAATAAGTGAACTAGTTAGGGGGAGAATCTAGAATGTTAACTCCCAGGCCCCAGCTCTTTTCATTCAATCAAGAGGTTTTATTTATAAAAACATGACTCCTGACCTCAGCAAGAATGGCGATTCTGTTGTAGTCCTAATAAGGTTTCAGACCTTGTAAGAAGGAATGTGGGGGTGGGAGAGAAATGTACACATGTGTGCAAATTGGGATTTACACAGATTGGCAGCAATGTGTAGGAAGCACTTTATCATTCTGAACTTGTTTTTACCAATTTAATCAGTATCAGCCCTTCCTTTTGGGAAACAAAAACCTACTAAAAAAGAACAGAAAATAAAAAGTCAACTAGTTTAGCAGTTTGTTTTTGCTGTGTGTTGCCCTGCACTTAGAGATTTTGCTCCCTGACCTGCATATAATAAATACTAAATAACTCAAACACATTCTCTCTTCCTAATCAAGGGTGAGTTTTTTACTGTTGACTCAGAGAAGAAGCACCTTTTCTTTGAAGTGGCTGAAAAATACTTTTACTCTTCAGACGCCTGAGTTGTGAGGGATCATAGAAGAGAATCCTTCCCCTCCAATCTTCCAAAGCCTTACAGTGCTTCGTGCCTGAGTTGCTTGTTCAGGTTCTCAAATTCTGTATTTGTACTTTGTTTTCCGCAGATTAATCCAGCATCAACTCTTCCTTTCAGGGAATACACTGATAATTCAGAAGAACATAAAAGCCATCCCTCAGCATCAGGCTAATAATTCTTTCAGCCTGGTGTTAATTTAGGACAACAACATGAGGAAAACTTTTGTCAGAAACCATGATAACAACCTCAAAAAAATTGAGGGGAAAAACGTGGATCTTAAGGTTCATCTAGTTCAACCCTCTCATTTTACAGACAAGAGGAAAGGGATGCAGGAAAACTGTGAGACCTGCCCCCAGCCAGTCAGTGGGCCTTTGAACCTAGGTCCTCAGATGACATTCTTTGTCCTGATGCTGTCTGCAGTGCTCCTTATAACCTGTGTGTCTGTCACCCAGAAATTTATCTAGACTCTCCTCAAATTCATTCATAGTTTTGCATCTCGGCCATGTTGCATTATCAGGATGTATATTTTCAATCACTGCAAAAAGCTATCACTAGCCAAATTGGCACCAACATGAACTCCACGAACTACTTTACTCTAGAACAAGCATGAATTTGTATTTTAAAATGGAAATAACTTATATTTCTTTATTTATATGATAAAAAGTTGATTATTATATGCTTATATTGAAGAGGAATTTTCTACTCAAATGGCTAACCTTGTAATCAGTTCTTTGTTCTCTTTCTGTAGACATGCTTGGCGCATAAGGCCGAAGGGCAGGGTGACCTTGAGATCAACTGAAGAGTCATCCTCCCCTTTGCTTGTTCTGTCTAGATAACAGAAGTATCCGCTTTGCTTGTTTGCAAATAAGCCCTATAAAAGTAAGGTTACCCCTGAACTCAGGGTCCAGATCTTCAGAGCACTAGCTCTTCTGGGACCACCAGCATAATAAACCTGAGTTCTCCAACTCTCTGAGTTGTGCTTGGTTTCTCAATGGTCTGATTTTTCTGCAACTCTCTGAGTGGTGCTTGGTTTCTGACCAGTCTGATTTTTCTGCAACAATATAAAAAAATTTTATTCCTACCACCTAACCTAGACCCTGTTAAACTATAAGAGTATATCCTTCCAGACATTTTGCATTACAAGTAATATATATTCTTTACCTCAAAAATTAAAACATTACAGATATAGCTAAAGTACAAAATGAAAATACTCCTCCTTTACCTCCACCCTTTTGGAAGGCAGAATTCTTCAAGGGACCCCAAGAGTTTCAGCCCCTTTGGGGTAATACAACATAGTTCCTGGGACTATGAATATGATGGATTTTACTGTCATGATTGGGTTACGTTACATGATACAATTGGCCTTAATCTAGATTATCCAAGTGCTCTTGACCCTACCACATGAGTCATTTAAAATCAGATAGTGTTTTCTCGCTGGTGACAGAGGAGGAAGTGAGAGATGTGAAGTGTGAGAATGATGAAGCACACTTAAAGGTGGAAGAGACCACTTGGCAAAGAGTTCAGAAAGCCTCTGGGAGGTAAGAGCAAGCAGACCCTGACTAACAGGCAGCAAAGAAATGAGACTTTAGTTTTATTACTACTGTACAAGATATGGGATTCTGCAAGTAACAATTCTGGCCACCAATTTCGGTCCCACACTATCATGGAACTCTCAGACAGCAGCTGTGTGTCCTACAATTAAACTGACACTATCTACCCAGAGATGGTGTCAGATCCTACAGATTATGTAAAGACTCTGTCCTAAAAGACTGTCTTCTCCCTCCCTGCCACTTCAGATACCAACCTCCAAGTGCAGGTCATCACCTTTGCTTCTGATCCAACAGCAGATTGAAGGTTCCAAGGACCACTGCCCCCCCAGCCCTACACTACCTCCTTGTGTTTGTTTAATTTATTAGAGCAGCTCGCAGAACTCAGAGAAACATTAATTTACTAAATTATCGGTTTATTATAAAAGGATACAATTCAAGAACAGCCAGAAGGAAGTGATGCATAGGGCAAAGTATGGGGAAAGCTCCAAGGAGCTTCCATGCTTTCTCCAGGCACATGTCTCTCCCTAAATGGTGTTTACCAAACCAGAAGTCTAGGAACCCTGTTTTTTGTTTTTTGGTTTTTTTTTGGAGTCTTCATTACATAGGCCTGATTGATTAAATCATTGTCCATTGAGAGTTGACTCAACCTCCAGCCCTGGCCACTCCCTGGAGCTCAGGAGGTAGGACTGAAAGTTCTAATCCTCCTATTCTGTGATTGGTTCTCCTAGCAACAAGCACCCCCCCACCCCCCACCACACACGCGTGTGCCCGCGGGCGCGCACACACACACACACACCCTTCTTAGGTGAAGGTCCAAAAGTCACCTCATTAACATAACAAATGACACCTCTATGGACCTTTTTTTTTTTTTAAGGCAAGTCAACCCTTGGTTGACCTCACAGATTGCAAGGACCTTGTCAGTTTATAATCCTTAATTTTTTTATTTTTTTACACCTACCCCACCTGGTCTTCCTAGGTGGTCACCCATTCAAGTACTAACCAGGCCCCCCCCCCCTTAGCTTCCAAGATCAGATGATCAGACTCAGACGGATTGAGCTTGTTCAGGGTAGCATGGCCATGGACTCTATGGATCTTATCACTTAGGAAATTCCAAGAGTCAGGATATCCGTGTCAGAAACTGAAAGGAAAACCAAATATGTATTTCTTGTTATAAATCATAGTATTATAGCCAGCAACCTGAGCTTGGAAGCGGATTCTTTCAAAGCCCTCCAATAAGAACACAGCCTGGTTAACAACTTGATTTCAGCCTTGTGATTACCCGAGCAGAGACCAAGGCATACTATGCCAGACTTCTAACCTACAGAAACTGTGACATAATATGTAGGTATTAGTTTACATCTCTGAGTTTGTGGTAATTTGTTACATAGTAATAGAAAACTAATAAAACCCCCAATACCACTTTTCAATAGGCAATTACACACTTAGGAAATATTTTGGAATATCCCCTTCAAGGTATTTTAATCCATATACAAGTTTATATTTCAATGAGATCATTGCTATTATTCATACCATTTTATTCATTTAATATACTGCCAGCATCTTTCCATGTAGCCCTTGTGTGCTTTTATAAAACAGATTTCTAGAAGCTTTGTCAAAAGATATGCTACTTAAAAATTTGGAAGAGACTGTCAAATTGCCTTCAAAAACAGATTGTATTGATTCCTGGTCCCACCAAAAGTATGAGTCCCTACTTCCCCATATTTTCTCCCTCACTGGATATTCTCACTCTTTAATAATGTTCTTTGTCCACTTTATTTCTTTTATATTAGACAAATTTAAAGTCAAGTAAAAACTTACCACTATAGTCTGCTTTTATTTATTAAGCATTATTAAAATAGACCTCACAGATTGCAAAAACTGATCTTTGTATTTAAATGAACACAAACTAGGACAAAATTACCGAAATTTGGGATACCTGTTGATTAAAAGTTGTTTCTTGATATAAATATCTATTTTGGAAGAGTCTCAGAATTTCTCTGAGTTTTGGCAGAATATCTTTTCAATCTATTTGTATTAACTTTTTTTTTAAAACTCTGAGACCCAAAATGTCATATGTACTTTTAAAATCTCTATTTCTTACTCGAATTACTTATTTTTTAAAGTCCAAAAAGCACGGTCAGCCAAAACTCGTAATTAACCAAGATATCCTTCAGTAGGTGAATAGATAAATGAACTGTGATACATCCAGACAATAGAATATTATTAGGTGCCAAAAAGAAATGAGCTAGCTAGCCATGAAAAGACATGGAGGAAACTTAAATGCATATTTACTAAATGAAAGAAGTCAATTCAAAAAGACTGTGTATTGTATATCCCAACTATATGACATTATGGAAATGGCAAAACTGTGGAGACGGTAAAAAATCAGTGGTTTGCCAAGGGTTGGGTTGGGGAGGAATGAATAGGTAGAGTACAAATGTTTTTTAGGGCAGCAAAACAATTCTTTATGAAACCATAATGGTGGATGTATGGCATTATACATTTGTCAAAACACATGGAATGTACAACATCAAAACTGAACCCTAATGTAATCTATGGCCTTCGAGTGGTTATGAGATTCATCAATGTAGGTTCATCTGTTATAACAAATGTAGCATACTAGTGGGGGATGTTAATAATGCAGGCTATGCATGCGTGGAGGCACTGAATATACGGGAAATCTCAGGACTTTCTGCTAAATTTTGCTGTGCACCTTTAAAAAAAGGCTGTAAAAAAGTCTTTTAAAAAAATGGTCAATGTGACTCCATAGTGTAGTGGTTAGCGCGTCTGCTTTACACACAAAAGGTCATGGGTTCGTGCCCCAGGTGGAGCCATGGACCACCCCGGGTGCGCTAGGACCCCCGGGTGCGCCAGGCCCGCTGGGTGGGCTAGGCCCCGAGTGCACACCAAGAGAGTGTGGGAAGAGATGCCCTGCCTTCACAGATTCAGTTCTTAAGGGGAAACAGCAACATCCATACGTCAGGGGTGGAAGTGCAGGGGCTGGCGGGGAAGGGGGGAGTTAAAGAGGAGGAAAAAGAAATGGTCACATTACCCATCAAAGAGAACACATGTGTCAGGGTGAACTGCGTGGGAACCCTAATGTAATCCAGCAGGGAGTCCACATTTGTAGGGCCAATTGCTGAAAGCTGGGTAAGAGAGTCAAGGACAGAAAGCATTCATAAAAAAGAAAATCTTCTGTAAAGGGAGAGCCTGGCCATAAAAATAGCCACCTATATAGTAACTAATTATGGAATTTCCTAGAGTAAAAAAAGCCCAATGTCTCTGAAGGTGGAGCAAGCATCTTACCATTCCCTCTGCTGCTACATCTTCTCCAGTCTCTTGAGATGATCCCCATGTGTTGCTTTGCTTCTAGCATTAAGGCAGCCTTCTGTGATAAAACTATTGTTTTGAGCCATGGAGTGCCAAGTGCCTTCATTTGTTCTCACTGAAATCTTCAAACAGTGCACAAGATCACTTATAAATTCCCAAAAGACAAGATGGGAAAAACCATAACCCAGAACAAAGCAACAACATTTATGTTGAGATCAGCTGTTTCATGTAGATATTTGCCTTTCAATAATCTGAGCTTTAAATCGTATTATTACAAAACTTTGTTCTGATTCTCCAACAATCAGCCAAGCATTCTATCTGATTAAAATTTTCCCTTTAACCTCCAATTGGGCATTATAGAAACCTTCCCTGGCTTTAAGAGTTTTAATCTTGGACTTCTAAAAAAATTTTTTAAACAAATTAAGGCCAAAATTGACTTAGGGGGAAATTAGTGACCTGTAATTAACTAATCTTGTCTATTGGAACCTCTTGGGTGATATGGCCGCAGTATTACCCTACTTTTGTACCTCGTTTGCCATTTTCAACTTGATTTTGTGTACCATTCCTACATTAATATCTGTATATTTTGGTTGTTTTTCAATTCAGTAATATATCTTTATACTTCTAAAAGGAGCTCCCTGCTCTTAACCCCAGAGGTCCAATTCCATGCTTAGTAACTCCAAAAAATATATAATTTAAGAATAGCTAAATGCCCAAGGACTATTTTTTTAATAGACTTTATTTTTTCAGTTTTAGGTTTACAGCAAAATTGAATGGAAGGTACAGAGATTATTTCCAGTGTACCCTCTGCCTGCCGCCCTCAACATGCACAGCCTCCCCCATTATCAACACCCCCTTCCCCCACCAGAGTGGTACATTTGTTACAATTGATGAGCCTACGCTGACACCTCATTATCACCCAGAGTCCATAGTTTATATTAGGGTTTACTCTTGATGTTGCACATTCTGTGGGTTTGGACAAGTGTATAATGACCATATATGTGTGGTATGATACTACATCCATCATTACGGTATCATACAGAGTATTTCCACTGCCCTAAAAATCATCTGTGCTTCATCTATTCATTCCTCCCCCACCCCAAACCCTGGCAACCACTGATTTTTTTACTGTCTCCATAGTTTTGTCTTTTCCAGAATGTCATACAGTTGTAATCATGTAGCATGTAGCCTTTTCAGACTGGCTTCTCTTACTTAGTAATACGTACTCAAGTTTCCTCCCTGTTTTCATGGCTTGATAGCTCACTTATTCTTAGTGTTGAATAATACTCCTTTGTCTAGGTGTACCACAGTTTATTTATCCATTCACCATCTGAAGGGCAACTTGGTGACTTCTAAGTTTTGTCAATTATGAATAAAGTGCTATAAACATCTGTCTGCAGGTTTTTGTATGGATATGATTTCAACTCTCCAAGTACTTTTTTGTTTTCATTATCCATTCTTGAAATTGAATGAGCTTGTACTCAGTCAGTCACCAAATAGGATTAAACTGCCAGTAAAATATAACTAAAAGATTTAAGTATTATTTAAACTGTTCAATTAAGTTTTAAACATGCCCATTCCCCTGTGGAAAGTGGCTCTTTTTAGGGAAAGGTCTTTTTAAAGAATACATATGTATAGAGAGAACTGAACCTACATCTGCCTGACTAAAGAAGAAAAGTACTTCCTCTTCCATTCTGTATCTGGTGAAATGTCTTTCAAC
Organism: Eidolon helvum; assembly: GCA_000465285.1. Taxonomy (NCBI): domain Eukaryota; kingdom Metazoa; phylum Chordata; class Mammalia; order Chiroptera; family Pteropodidae; genus Eidolon; species Eidolon helvum. The sequence goes on along the minus strand of KE768481.1, from coordinate 14,686 downwards.
ATTTGCCCCAAATTTAACATTTAACTGGTTTTTCAAGACTTAAATCCATTTCACAAGTGTTTGTTAGTACAAGTGTTTCCTAATCAGTGTTGAAGATTATGAAGACAGACTTGGGGCTTTCTGTGATAAAGCCTCAAACTGTGTATTTAGCTTTGTTTATTCCAGAACAGAGGTTTCGACCTCAGCACTACTGGCATATTGAGCTAGAACTACACATATTTCTTTGTTGTACAGGGCTGTCCTGAGCACTATATTTCAGAGCATTCCTAACCTCTACCTACTCAATGCCAGTAGCTTCTCCAAGTCATGACAATAAAAAAATGTCTCCAGACATTGCCAATTTTCCCCTGGGAGAGGTGGGTGAGATCATTCCTTATTGAGAACCACTGTTCTAGAAACACAGCAGACTACTCAATTTTTTAAAAACAAAACATGAACTTACATGTCTTAAATTACTGCTTTCTCTGCCTCAAATGCCAGTAGAAATCCTTTACATATTTCAAGACCCATATTCTCTGTGAGGATTCCCCCAGGCAAAGGGAATCCAGTGATGAACCATATATACTTGGTCCCTCCCTGCCTTCTTGCGGCCTATGTGGCTGGGGGAGAAGGGAGGACAATTATTAAATATTCACTATAATCTATGTATAAGTACAAATTAAGACAAGTACCCCAAAGAAAGACAAGATAGAAACTTGGTTTTATAAAAATTTATACAAAGGAAACCATTACAGCTCTGGTGGGGGGCGTTGGGGGGAGGCGATAGAATGGGTGAGGAGAGGGTCAGGGCAGGCTTCCCTGAAAAGGTAACTGAGCTGAGATCTAAGGAACCAGTCAAATTTAACTAGAAGTGAGGGGCTTACCCAGGTCCTGGTGGTGGTGGGGAACATTCCCAGATATCGTTGCTTTGAAGGAATTTGTAATCTAAGGAAGAGATGGTCATATCAAGAGTATTTTCTATTTGGAAAATGACATGAAAGACATTGCAAAAGATGATGGAGAAGCACAGAGGAGGGTACTTAGCCTGGTCTGGGGAATTCAGAAAAGACCTATAGAGGCTTTGTCACTCTCACTTCACAGGTGTAGATCCTTATGCATGTTGCCCAAGAACAGAGGCCATGTTCTTTCCATTCCTCCTCTCTGCAGCATTTTGCTCATTTCTCATATTTGGCACTGCCTTTATCCTAAGGTGTATTATATGGCAACATTTCCCATAATTCTAGGGCAATATATGTAATTTTGTTTAAATACTGTCCTATTATGATTACATGGGTCAAAAGTGATTTGGAAAAATACTATAGTGTGCTTTTTTTTTTTTGAACTAGATTATCTATCTGATTTAAAAAATTGTCAGTTCCTTCTGAAAGACTATTGAATAATAACGCTTAAAAAGTGGTTATCAGTTTTCACATTTATAAACTGGGGATAAGAACAGTACAAACTCTTAGAGTAACTTTAACAATGAAATTAATTAATATGCATAAACCATTTAGAACAGTTCTGGAATAGGTCTAAGCTCAGTAAATGCTAAAATTACTGAATGAGAGCATAATTGAGGGTGGGTGGATGGATAGATAAATAAATAGGACATGTTTTTGCTCTCAAAGAGCTCCCTCCACCCTCACTGCCCCCTACCTGTTTCTAAGCCATTCCAAGTTATGAGTGTGATCAACTCCTCTTTTCAGGCCACAGGAAGATGTCGCTCTATTTGCTAAGCAGACATCAGGGCAACAACATCTAGGGACGTTCCCTGCCCTCACCACAGCCAAGGTGTACCCTTCACTCCTAGTCAAACCTTAAAAATAAAGAAATAAAACAAGAAAACATAGTGCAAGTCCAAACTAGAAAAAAAGAAAGACCAGGGCGTATTAGGAGGGCTCCTGAAAATCATGAATTTTAGAATGATTTTTAATACCAAAGAAAGTTTTTTTTGGTAGATTCTCAAACTGAAGACACCATATGCATGTTAGTAAGAAGAAATTTACTTGAAGAGAAGCAGATTGCATTCCCAGATTCCCTCTCCATTCATTCACTCATTCATTCAACAAATGTTTGTTGACGATCTACTATGTGCCAGGTTCCAGATATCATGGGGGAAGAAAAGAATATCAGACAAGGTCTTTGCTGTCCTGGAGTTTACATTCTAGTAAAAGAGACAAAGTTTAAACAGGAGCTAAGTGAATGAAATAATTACATGTTATGATAGGTGTTAAGAAGGAAACAAAGGGGCCATAACGGAAAATAACAGGGAAGCCTTTTAGATGGATCCCTCTGAGAATGCAGCAGATGTGATGAGACTGGAGGGAGGAGCTGGAGCCAGGTATGCCTGAGTCCTGTCCTTGGCTCATCTCACCAACTCCTGTGGCCATTTGTGCTGTAAAAAAGTATGTGAGCAAAATGATCCTGCACTGATTGCTTCTTTTTAAGATAGTTAATCAAGACAAAATGCATTTTTCCCCAGTTATCATAGAATCCTGTCTTCCACTTAAGTATTCTGACACTGAAGGCTCCCATCTTCTATTCAATAGCTGCAATTCTATTTTATGTTCTCTCATATTCCTGTCACATAATGGACATGCCCACAACAAAGTGGGTGTCTGTAGATAATGTTTGCTTCAAGTTAGGAATCTGATAATAGACTCCTTTTGCTGTCTGGCTCTCATTTGCTTCATCTGATTGTTAAAGTTTAGTGTCAGAATAAAATGTTTTCAAACATAAGAAGACTTTTATAGACACCAACTTAATTTTGTAGAAACATATAGAGGATTGCTATATAGTGGGGTATTTTTTTGCTTTCTTTGGATTGTTGCAGATTTTTTTCATTGTATTTTATTTCATTAACATAGTGTTATGAATTTGTTGAAAGTATTGACAAAAATATAAAACTTTAAAATGTCTTTTCTCATCCGTTGTTACATAATGTTTTTAAGAAGATATGTGAATTCATTCTTGTCATTATGATGATGGTGATTATAATTACCATTTATTAAGCTTTTACTATGTACCAGGCTCTGTGGCGAGCATTTCACATTACACTCTTTTATTTAATCCATGAAGTAGTATAATCCTGTTACAGATGAAGGAACTGAAGCTCAATTATTAAGTTTAAGAAATTTGCCTGAGGACATGTAGTAAAAGTCAGAGCCAAGAGTAACTCAGGGATATTCGACACCAAAACCCTGATTTCAAATATGCTATATAGTAAAAATGTTATTAAGTAGGATAATATTATTAAATAGGATAACGCTTACATTAAACATTGATAAGCTTGTTCAGAAAGAAACAATGGAATAATTAGAGTAAAATAGTATACATTAAGGAAATAATAATTCTGCAAACAGTATTTGCAAAGTTCATTATAATCATTTAATTATTTTCAACTGCTACAATCTTGGACAGAGTACAATTATTTTCTGTCTTATAAGTATAGTGATTGAGATAGGCAAAGTTTAAAAGCCATTTTAAATGTGGCAAAATAAGTGAAATCTAATGTATCCATGTTTTTGTATTTAAAATGTAAAATGTGTATCTTATAGACAACATATGGTTGGAGCTTTCTTTTTCTTTTTTTTAAATCCATTCTGAAGAACCCTGCTTCCTAATTAGAATGTTTAGTCCATTAATATTTTTTGTAATTATTGAAATATTTGGATTTTTGTCTACCACTTTACTATTTGTTTTCTTTGTCCTCTCTGCTTTTTGTTCCTCTTCTTTTAGATTGTTTAGGTGTTCTTTTAGAATACCATTCTATCTAATGGTTTTTTAGCTATATCTTTATATTATGTTTTTAGCATTTGCTTTAAGGGATACAATATACATCGTTAACTTATCACAAACTACTTAGAGTTAACAGTAGCTTTACGTACAATGTAGAAGCCTTGCTCTATAGGCCCACACTTGTCCTTTAACCTATAATTATTATATGCATTCAATTCACATGTTATGAACCATATAAGACAGTTATAATTTTTGCTTTCAATAGTCTTATATATGTTAAGGAAATTAGGAGAAAAAGTAGTATTTTATATATACCCAGATATTTATCATTTCCATTTTGTTCCTTCCTGAAGTTTTGAGTTTCAATTTGGTATTATTTCTCTTCAGCTTGAAAAACATCCTGTAGCATTTCTTATAGCACAAGTCTGCTGGCAACAAATTCTTAGTTTTCTTTTATCCAAAAATGTATCTCTTTTGCCTTCATTTATTTGTTTTGTTTTCTTCTATTTTTCCTATTTTTATTGGGGTATGATTGTTATATGATAAACTGCATATATTTAAAGTATACAATTTGGTAATTTTTCACATATGTAAACACCTATGAAACCATCACAACAATCAGGATAATGAATGTATTCATCACCCACAAGTTTCTTCTCACCTCTTTGTAATCCCCTTTTCTCTCACCTCCACAGCACCATGCCCCCTAGCAACCATTAATGTGCTGTCACTGCAGATCAATTTGCATTTTATAGAATTTTATATCAATGAAGAATTTTAATATGTATTCTTTCTTTGTATGGCTTCCTCAATCAGCACAATCATTTTAAATGTCATTCATTTTGTTGCATTTATCAATAGTTAATTCCTCTTTATTGGTGAGTAGTTTTCTTTTTCTTTTTTTTTCCAACAGTGGCTGAAAGAATTTTTATTACTTTTATGTACAGAAAACATGACAGGGTACTCAACCCAGTTTGGTGGCCAGTTCTTTAGCCTTAGCCTTTTCCAGCTTGGCAATGCAAGCCACAAAATTTGGGCCCAGGACATTGCCTCCCTAGTGATGGCAAATTTCATCATATCTGTTGTTGTAATTGGTCTGGATAGCTTCCACCAGCTTAGCCAGTACTCCCTTGTCTTCTGAGTTAACCTGTGTGAAGGCAACGGTGGTACAGGTCTTCTTGTGGACCAGACGTCCCAGCCTGGCCTTCCCCTTAATGATGCAGTAGGGTACCCCCATCTTCCGGCACAGGGCAAGCAGGAAGAAAACCAACTCAATAGGATCCACGTCATGTGCAATCACTACCAGCTGGGCCTTCCTGTTCTCCACCAAAGTGGTGACAGTATTAACCCCTGCTCAAAGGACAGGTGGCCTCTTGGTGGGGACATCCCCTTTGCCAGCAGCTTTTTTCTCAGCTCAAGCCAACAACCTCTGCTTCTACTCTTGCTTTGTCTCTGGCCTATACTTGTGGGCCAGCTTAAGCAGCTGGTAGCTGTTCCGCACACCAAGACCTGAGTGAACTGGTTAATCACAGGAGGCACTTTCAGGCGCTTATAGAGAATAGCCCTTTGATGCTGCAGCTGAATGTAGCAGTGCCATTTGACAAAGCGGGTGAGATCCCTTTTGGGCTGGATGTCCTTCCTGCCCAATGCCAAATTCTTGGGTATTTTCTCAAATAGGGGATTTACCCTATTTGGCCTCTTGGTTCTTCACCTTAGCCTTCTTAGCCTTAAGCATTTTGGGCTGTGGGAGGAAA
>KE768478.1:2561-24040 GCA_000465285.1 Eidolon helvum | reverse complement strand
AAATAGAGAAAGCTCTAAAATGTTGCTATTTTTCTCATTTTAGAAACTCTAGAAAACTATGGTCTATATCATTAAAACCAAGCTTTTCAATATACTTAAAAATATGAATCTTTTGATAAAATTACAATTTTACATTGGAAATAACTTCAGAAACAAATTGTTATTTTCATTTCACTGGGTAGATTTAAATTTAAAAGAAAAATATATCAGAGCATGCTTTTAAGTTACCATGTCAAAAGCACTTTGTAGAGTATAAAGAATTGTACCTTCATTTGTACTATTTTTCTATGGCTATTGCAATAGATTACCAAATTTAGTAGGTAAAAGATGTTTATCTCACAGTTCTGTAGCCCAGAGTCTGTAGTCAGTTTCACTGGGTGGAAACAGGTATGCAGACTATAATGTAACAGAGAATTTCTGGGTAGACCTGAAAGAGGCTCACATAAGCTTAACTGGAGTGTTACCAAGTGGTACCAGGCATGACACACTGTAGACCAGCCTTAAATATCTTTTGGAAGAATGAATGCGCGATTCATATGAAGAGATTATTGATTTTTTAAAAAGGAGTATGATTTTACCTCACTGATAAACTGAAGATAGAATCTCTACCAAAAAAAAAAAAAAAACACTGGCAAAGTCAATAACAGTTTATTGATTCAAAAAGGAGGAGATATAGTTCTACCAATTAAATTGTTTGATATGATTAGGATATCTTAAGATTTTAAAAATTGTTTCTGTGGGATTTAAATATATGGAGGACCGAACTGAATATTGGCAAGAGAAGGAAATTAGACTATCTCTCAGTTCTTTATTATAAAGTTGTTTAAGTACATTGAAATGAACAATACATACATGTTAAAATGCAAATTACAAAAAACACATTTAAAATCTATTATAAAAGCTTTATGATCATTTGTCATTTAAAATACCTATGTCTTCTCTCAAGTTAATTAAATAAAAATAGTTGAAAATTGATGTTAGATTAATAAGTTGAGAGTTGATGCAAAGAAAGACCAATAAAATTATCTCCCACTAAAGAACAAAATTAGAAACTATATTGAATTTCACAACGCCTGAGACCCATATCTTTGTAGAGTTGTCACTAGATTTTATATATCCTCCCTCAATTTCTGCAAGAAAAATGTATTAAAATACACAGTAATTGCAAGCATATTTTAAACTCAAACATAAGACAAAATACTAAGCATTACTGTTTTAGAATGTTAATACAAATGATGTTGAAATTGTCAATTTAATGTCCTTATAATAGCTCAAATAATTATTGAATTAATATTTTTTAGTAAAAAATCATACATTTTATAATTATTTAATATTGAGGAACCAGTCCTATAAACAAGATCAATTGCAAATGTAAAAAGTATGAACCTATAAAGACAATTTTTGATTTCTTGGTCTAGGGAGAGTACACTAAGTGCCGTGCATTAGGAAATAGATGAGTGAGTGTTGATTCCTAAATGTACTACCTGAATATTTTCTCTTATTTCACATTCGTATATATCTCCTCCCAGTTAAATGTAATTAACTAAATATTTTCTACAAATATTTCTTACAACTGTACTTTTACTATTACAAATTTTCATCTCTTAATGGAAAGATAACAATAACAACATGACATGTCTTTCTCATGTGATGTAGACTTCACTCTTTTGTATGTTGACACTGGCAGAATCAAATATTCCCCAAACTTAAAATTGCTATTTCCCTAGTCAATGTTAAAATTTAGCTCCACAAATATCCCTGTGGTACACATGTTCAAACATTCTTCTCAAAAGACACTGAAGCCAGGGCTTAGTTCTACTTTAATTACATCAGTAGTGATGTGTAAAGTATGTGTTCACAAGGAGTGTCTCAACAGCAAAATGTGGTTCAAAAGCCTTCTACACAATTTTCCATGGAAAGCACTTTGTGGATTATTGGTAAGAACATTCAAAGTGACTTTCATTGAAGAGCTTTTGGGAATATGAGGAGTGGTATAAGAATCTCCGCAAGAGAGCTGCAGTCTGGGGTATTAATCCCTGGAAGCACATTAGAAAAAACAGATGCAAATTGAGCCAGTTGCAGTTTCACACCTCCCTTTCTGTAACTAATATGTCATGTTATGCCCTATTCTCTAACTCTCAGACATAATTATTAGATAATCTATAGTCATATAAAAACATGTGTTCTATAGCCAGCAGGAACCCAGTAACAATTTTTGAGACTATAAAACATCATAATATTCAATATTAAGAATTTTTAAATTAAGGACCAAATTTGTTTTTATCCTAACATACTTTTGTTGATGAACAATTGAAAGATTAAAAGGTAATGGGCATTTTGTTAGGTTTTTTTTTAGATTTTTTTTTTTAAAGTCTAATCCTTAACACAGACAATGAAAGAGATTTATGATCACCTTCTTAAAACATCTGAGACTTAGACTTTAAATGATATGTACAAGTTCTCAGTACTAATAAAATAGTCTAATGCCTAAAAAATTATACTGAACCAGTGCATTCTAAAATGGACCAATAAGAACTTAATAATTAGGCCCATCATGAAGTGAAAAAGATGAGTCAATTGATTTTCAACAAAAGGGAAATGGCAATTCAATAGAGAAAGAATATTTAGTGTAATAAGTGGACTGAAACAACTGGATATCCATATAGGTAAAAGCAAACCTTGATTCATATTCTGCACCACATATAAAAATTAACTCAAAAATATTTCATAATATAAGATTATAAAACCCACATAAGATATGAATAAATCTTTGCAACCTTGGGTTTGATGAAGATTTCTTGGATATGATACCAAAACACAATATACATAAGAAAAAATTATAAATTGGCTTTCATCAAATTAAGAATAAAAATCAAGCTCATAGATACAAAGAACAGATTGGTGGTTGCCTGCTACTGAGGGCATGGGTGAAGGGGGTCAAAAGGTACAATCTTCCTGATATAAGTAAATAAGTTTAAGGATGTAATGTATAACATGGAAACTAATAATACAGTATTCCATTTTGAAAGTTGCTAAGAGTAAATATTAGAAATTCCCATTATAAGAAAAAATTTTTGTACTTATGTATGGTGACGGATATTAACTAAACAAATTGTGGTGATCATTTCACAATGCATACAAATATTAAATCATTATATTGTATACCTAAAGCTAATAAAATGTTGTATCTCAATTATACCTCAATAAAAAAAGATAAGATGATATATTATAAGAATAATTCAACTTTCTGTGGTATAGTGTTAAACAAGTTAAATCATCTACTAGAAAATTAATTAAGCTACAGTTGTGGACTGGGATTTATTAATTAAATAGAAAATATTTATTTTGTGCTAATCATAGTGTTGCTTGCTGTGATCTTTGCATTCATGAAATTTGCTATATAGAGAAATCCTCATTGTGGCATAAGCTGTGATAAAAATAATTTTAAAACAGGGGATCTATGGCTTAGGAAAAGAGGCAAGTTTCTACATTGTCAAGTGTACTAGTTTCCTGGAATCATGTACATGTGCATGCATGGCTGTTACTGATCAGTAACTGCCCAAGTTTCAGTAAATTCTCTGAAATTGCAGGGGCAATTTCCCAATTTATATATCACGAGGACTAATTTATTTTTCACTGCAACTACCTGTCTTCAGGCCATTTTCCTAATAATGTTTATCTACAACAAAAATAAAATTGAAAGTCAATGAACAAAGTGGTCATGTGACAGTTCTGATGAAACACTGATGGAAAAGAAGATTAAAAATACTGCTTGAAAGGGTTTGAGAATTTTTAACGTTTATATAGATTGTACTTATCCATATCATTGTCTGTCTTGCCACTATTAAGAGAGATTGGATAAAGAGAGTGAGCATTCCCTATCCAAGACAAAGGACAGTGTGTCCAATTTTGTGATACTCAAAAGATCAAATGAAGATTAGGATCTAATTTCTAGTTATATAAACTATTATTTGAAAAAAAAAGGAGCACACAGAATGTCAACTAGTATAACCAGAATAATCTTGAATCATCAGACAGCACTGTATATTGTACAAATTCAACAAAATTCTGGCCATAGAGACTAACAGGTGTTTAGTACCCAGCAAGCTAAGGGGGAAAAAACCCATATTTGCTTAAAAGATTACTATATATATGGTCATAACATAAAAAGTGAAAGAAATACCAAATGACACACAGGTGTCACCATTTCTATGACTTCTGCTGATAGTATCATACTGGAATGGGGAGTGCTAGAACTATGCTGGTGATAAACATAGTTCATACACTTCCCTGTATTTAACTTGCAATTTCTTCTGTAATAGCTATAATTTTGAGTACATTGAGTGCTATTCAAGTGACAAGGGGATTGTGAGCTGAAGTGTGCACTTTTCTAAAATGACGCCAGATTTTTTTTAACCTTTAGAGTTTTCAAATAAGCACACAGTGTTTATAAACCTACTAAAATGAGTCAAATACTTTAATTGCTCCTGAAAACAGTCCTTTCTGAAGCACTAACCACGTCCGTTATTTATTCTTCCCACCACCGTTTCCTCAGCAACAAAACATAGTTCTATGAAGCCTTAAAAATGAGAATGTGATGCCATTTTGGAAAAAAAAAAGTCAAATCAGGAAGGTCTAAGATTTTCCCAACAAAATAGTATAAAAAATATTTGAAGTGGGAGGATGAATACTCATTAACCTCTTAAGAATCTTTTAAATGGAAGGATACTATTCTTTTTAGATTTCTGAAGGAATAACATATCTTAAAGTGGATACTCCTTTACTATGAGCAATTATTTGTCATTTATGTAGCTATTTTATTTTCAACATATACAAACTGCTATGTATATCTAATGCTACTAAAAGTTAACATTATTCATTCAAATTATAGCTAAAGGACACTCATCTACCAGAAGGAATTTTGATTCCCCTCTCTCTTTTATACCCTACAATCAATCTATCAAGTCCTGTCTATTCTACCTCTAAATAATGTCTCTAATCTATTTTTCTCCACTTCTAATTCTAGCCACCTCAAACTCCACCTAAGCCGTTCATCATACCTAAATATCTGGGTAACTCCTAAATCATTGCCTTTTTTTCATTCTTGCCCTGTTCCTATGAAGTTATATCAGTAGGAGGAATGACAAAGAAAATCACATTATGCACACCTGCTTAAAGACTTTAATTTCCCCCTTTATATCAAGAATAAATAGAAGTTTTCATGACATACAAATAAACCTCTGAATGGTTTATCTCCAGCTTTTCTTACAAGTTTCCTATCTTTCCAGTCCTCCAACTCCTTATATTCTGAAACGTATTAGAAAAATCTATCCCGAATCAAGGTATTTGCCCTTGTTTGCTCAAGAACTGTATTCTGATATAAAATAATCCGATCTAAAACAATATCTTCTTAGTATTTAAAATATTTTATTTTGTATCCCTTGCTAGAATAAACATCTCCATGAAATTCCATATCTATGTTTTTCCCACTATCACACAACTGTATCTGGCATCATGCTTAATATATAGTACACATTCAAATAATATTTGTTAAATTAATAAATGAGTGATTGAACAAACTAGTACTCACAGCCTTCATGTACTGTATTTTTCTTTTTAAATAAACAGAAAAAATGACAATGTGATTAAAAAAATGAAAAAACAAGAATTTCAAAAAAGTTATTTATTTTGTTAAAAACCCTAAGAAAATCCAGAATAGTAAAAATGATAATAACTAACATAGTTCAGGTATTTTACATGTTACTATTTTAATTCTAAAAATCAAAAGAATAAATTTATAATTATATTAGAAAAATATTATTATCATTACTCACATCTTATAGATGAGGAAAAAAATTCTTCAAAAGGTCTTATAACTTACACAAAATCATAAGACTGTTGGAATCAGTTCTTAAATCCAGGTTTAATATTAGAATCTCTACTCTTAAGCTTTTTACAGAAGTAAATGCCTTAATTTTTATTACACTGGCACTTGTTTCATGAATTGTTATAATCTGTTTTACAGAAGGCCTCCTATAAAACAATAATGCCTACCACTATATGTGGATAATTTTATTTCATAATACATAGGAATTTCTTTCACATTTATTGTTTATATTTCTTTTTAATCAACTTCTTCACTGATTAAAAGTCAACTAAAGGAACAGAGCCTGCTTTTTAACAAAATATTAAATATCTTGCCTGATTTTACACACACACACACACGGGGGGGGACACACACACACACACACATAGCAGATATATAGATGCCAGATATTTATATATCAGACTTCAAATTATGAGCTTTAAAATAATTTTCTGCTGCATATTATACTCTGAATATTCACGTCACACTAACAATTCTAAAATTATAAAATAGAGTAAAAAGAGATTTCTGTATTTCATTGCAAAACTTTGTTTTGTATCAATTTCACACATCAGGAATATCAAAACTATACCCACAGGATCAACTTCAACAAAATTTATAAAAGTACAAGCACTTATTTTTAAAAATGACCTTCACAAATAAATGTAATATATATTTATGCACATAAATATCTTAATAGTTTGTTTTCTAGAAGATTTTTAAAATATTGTTTAGTAATTTGAGTCTACTGTCCACGACTAAGCGTACCATAAAATTATACACAGACTATTCAAAACTGCACACACTGAAGAACAACATGAAGATATTTTACTATGTTATCTATATTTACTTTGGGAAAACTTGTTGGCAGCTTTTTTATGAAAGACTCCTCTGGGTTGTTTTGTTCTGGGCAATAAAATAATTAAGATACTAATTAGCTATGCAAAAGCTCAGGTGGTAACATGACCATACAGAGCCCTCTGAAAAGTGTTTATAATTTTTGAATGCAATAAAATCAATAATCATTTCTCTTTATTCAATCAAGCTCCAAGATTAGCTACACAAGCTCTTTAAATAAAAAATGTTAATGAAGCTAAATTAGTTTCTTCATCTTTAAGACTAAACCTTTGAGTTTTACCAGGTGTATTTTTGTCCCTGACCAGTGAGCCCATGGCCTGCCTGTCAGTGATGAGGAGATTAAAAGGGCATCTCTTGGAAATATCTGTATACCATTAATGCAAAAGAGACTTTGTTTTTGCCAATAAATAAAATCAGTTCTCTAATGCAAAAGAGTCTTTTTTTTTGCCAATAAATAAAATCAGTTCTCTACTTTGGCTGCCACTGGTATGGATGGAATCACTGCATCCATTTAGTCTATCAACTGCTTATCTTACAGGAGTGCTGGACTAAATGCTTTTGCTCAAGAGAAAATTAGAAATAAAACCACAGCCAGGACTGAAGTTTGGAGTTTTAAAATCCTAAATCTAGCCCTTAATAGATTTGATAAGGAGACTACTCATTTTGAAACATTTCTCATTGATTTAATCATTGATACTTAGGTTTTTCTGCATGTTTTGAAAGTCTAGCTACTCCTTCAGATAGGTTAGATCAAACATAATGAAGAAGTCCCCCCTTCCACCTCAAAAAAAATGATATATACGTTGCTTAATATTGAATTACTACAATAATCATTTTGTTATATCTATTCAATGCTTATTCAAGTGGGAAAAAGATTTCATTCCCTTCTTTTATATTTTGAGTACATGTTATACAAATTAACATAAATATGACTTGTTCCATTTAACCGACTTGTTTTTAAATAAAAGACAAGATCAGAGTTAACATCTTTCACTCAATTCTTTGCACATAGGTTCTTGTTTTTCTCTTTTGTAAGTAAAATGAGAATTTCAGTAGCTCTGAAAAGACCTGGCCCAGAGAACTCTCTCACCAGTATTTCCTGAATTGCTTAGCTTCATTTATGTCTTAATAGCCTTACACAAACTAAAAGCCAATCATAATGGATGAAAAGATTGAAGAATTCATTGGAAAGCTCAGGAAGCATAGCAGTCAGGAAGGGAGCATCACTGGAAATCTGGGCAACTTTGCTAAACGCAATTCTTATTTATGTGCCACATGGTACAAATTTTTTTTCTTGTTTCTATTGCTCTGTTTAGTTTTACTTTTCTAAATGCAGCTTCAATTTACCCATAATTTCCCCAAAATGTTTTTAGTACCTAAATCTTTATCATGCAAACAATCCAGTTATCACATGTAATCAAATCCATGTTTTACTTAAAATTTTCCAAAAAAATAAAATAAAATCTAAAACTTTGGATCATTTTAAGGTGACAAAAAAAAACATAAAAAATAAAAATAAAACAAAAACCACTCTTCAGTCAATTGTCACCCCTCATCCAATTAGCTTGACCATTTTGTGGACTTGAAATATCAATTGTTTTATCCAATAAGATTTTTACAATTTTAAGATGGACATAAGAAATATGTATTACATATAAAAAACTAGAATATATAACATTTATGACAAGATTTTGTCAATATTCCATTTTATATTAAGAAATGATTGGCTATGAACATTAAAATTTTCTTTTGGGGGAAGCAAAGCAAATAATGGAAAAATTTTTATTAGAATTAAAAGATTATACCCTATAATACTGATTATTTTTGGCTAAGTGGTCTTTTGGCATGGTATAGATACTGACTTCCTTTCAAATGTCATGTCTATTGCTTTTCAATTTTTAATTAATGCTCATATGTATAGTTACATGGGAATGTTATATTTGTAATTATGACCCCCAAATTTTAACTCAGCTCAAATTAATCAACTAACAAGAACATATGATAAAGTATAATTATAGCAAATGCATTAAAATATTAAGTGAGATTTACTAATAAAGTGTATTGTTTAAAATCAAAATATATTATTTAAAATCCTTCACAAGAATGAAATTTAAAAAAGGCAGGTATAGTTTTTTGATTTAGACTGTACATAAATTTACAACTATGCTAGCTACTCAAAGGAAACATCACTAGTCCCAGGCCCTGTGTCCTAAGAAATTACTCCCCTATGTTCTCAGAAAACAGAATATAGCTCAGAATAATAAATATCTTTAGAAAAGATCTACATAGTGACTACAGTAAAGGGAGATGTGGGGTTACAGTTTCTAGTAAGATAGTGAGAAATGCACTAACATATCTCAGTACAGGCTTATACATTATTACAAAGTACAAATTATTAAAAGCCATTGTATTCTGGGGGAAGGCAGAGGAGAGTAAAAGTCCCAAGAATAAAAAGATTTTGATTCAGTTTTGTAGCTATGTGATGGTCAGAGTAAATCCAAGAATAGGTACATTGCAGAGTGTACTTAACACCTACTAGATAATTGGCTGGAACTCATTATTTATTTCATTTACATTTAAGTATATCTCACATCTTATTTTCAGAAAAAAAAATACCTATTGAGAAGGTATTTTTATATTATTCATCAAATACAAGGCCATATGCTACTACTGTAGGGTCAGGAAGGAGTATGGTTTGCATCCTTTATTGAAAGATCAGGACCTGATGAAGATACATCCCTTGAAGTTACCACAGAGAGATTGGCCCAAGTTAAAAAAAAAAAAAATTAGGTGCTACTCTAAATAGATTAATGATAGTAAATTAATCAGAAGTTTTTCAACTATAAAACCCTACCTCAAGGTTATAAAATATCTGCTGCTATATTTTATCCTAGTTCACTCATAATTTTAGATCTTATATTAGACTGAGTATACATCTGAAATATATTACGATTCATGTAAGTTATAAGTATTTTATTGGATTTTTCATATCATACCAAAGTGTACTATTAAATTTAATAGTTATATTTCTACAGCTTTGAAACACAAGTTATATGATATATCAAACATTCATATATATACAAGCTATACCCTAATCTAGTCAAGTCTTTATTTCTGTACTAAATACCATCTCATTTTAGTCATTGTAGTTTCAGAGTACAAATTAATATCTAGTATAACAAATGCCTCCTAAACTTTTATCAACTAATCTACAAAAATTATTATACTGTGTGAGATATAGAATTAAATGATCAAAGATTTTTCATAACACTATTAAGATATTAGTCAAATTTTTTATCTGGAAAACACAGTGTATTTTATGAGTTTGATTCGAACCCCTCAGTGACAGTTTGTAACTATTTTATAGAGTTTGTCATTTCTTTTTCAATATTTTATAGTTTGATTGCTATTGAGAAATTTTTTTTATTTTTAAATGGTTGTTATTAGGATTAAAGAAAGCTATTAACCACTTTATATGTGGACAAATTTCTGAACTCTCATTAGTTTTAGTTCTATTCCAATTATTTTTTTAGATTTTCTGAATTAAAAATTAAATCATCTTGCAGTAATGTTATCTGTGACTATATGTAAAGTATTATTTCCTTTATTTTTCTTAAACTATCACATGAATTTGGACCATTGTAATGATGCTGGATAACACAGAAAAGCTTTGCTTTTAGCTTGGTAATGCCTGTAGCACTTTACAATATATCTAATATTTTCTGATACATTTTATTAGTTAAGGAAGTTGTCACTGTTGAGTTTTAAAACTCAATAGTATGCTTCAAAATTTGTTTGGACTCTAATAAAACTCTGTGCCACATGTCTTTTTGTAAGAAATAACTACCATGTTTTCAATTTAATCTGCAATTAGTTTACAGTATTATTGTTATATAGGTCAATACTTAAAAAATTATAACTTCATTTAAAATATTGTTGTGTCACTAGATAATTTTACATATTTTTACATATCATTACATAATTTTACATATTGTTATGGTAAAACTATTATAATGTAATTTTAATAAAACTCCTGAGACTCCTACTTATCATAAACTTTTTTCTTTATCGTTTTATCCAACTTTCTACCTACATTTCGTGCTGCAAACATCACAATCATCAGGTTTTATTTATCCAGAGTAAAGAGACAGTTTCAGATTGAAACATTGCTATTTATTAAAGTGCCAAGCAATATCCTTTCCCACTAGTAAATAAAATCTCTACTTGACCAGTCACTAAAATTAGAGCTCCAGCATCAGTTTTGAAATTTTTATTATTTGCTTTTCCTAATGGTCTACTTATATCAAAAATATTGATATAAAAATTGAAGTAGAGATATGTGGAAGTCTCATCAATCAGTGGAGGATGGGTGCAGCCTCTGAGGAGGATGAGAAGATTACAATCCACAGAGTGTAATGAGAATGCAGTCAGTTATGTTCATACCAATTCTCATTACAATCTTTGTCACGGCAATGAATTCACGGTATATCATTTTCCATCCTTGTTATATTCTTTGTCAGAAAAATGAGACATCATTCATGCCATCTGCCTTTCTTCCTCACACCCCTCCCAGACACTTATCGTGTTTTTCACAGATTGCATTAGAGGAATAAATTATGGAGCTATTACAAAGTCCATGGAAGAGTCTTAATACCAGAACATAGTCCCAAATCATGAATCCACAGGCCACAGAATAAAATTGTAAAACAAAATAGGTAATTATAGATAAATGCACTGCTCTGAAATAAAATATGCAAATGTATCCCTTCTGTATATGACATAAGTAAGCAAAATTTCTATAGGGCACTGCAGTAGCTTGGGAATGATAATACTGTGAATGTAATTAACAAACCATTCAATTGGTATGCCTCCACATCTCCCCCATTCCCAATGGCTCACATAGACAAGTGAGCTGATAAAGAAAAGTGTATGTGTGTGTGTGTGTGTGTTTGTGTTTAAAGTAAAAACCTATAAAGACTAAAAACCTATAAAGACTGGGAAAAACCTAAGTTACCTCTAAAAACTTGATTAAAAATTAAAGTCTTACTGAAGCTCTTTGAAACCTTATTTCCCAAAGAAATGCCCAAATTTGTGAGGACAGTGTCATTTTTGCTTATTATCTTGACATAATTATGAATAGCTGTTCTTACATTCATAATTTGTTTTTTGTTAATCAATTATATTGTCACTCTATGTATGTCCCCTAATGAGCTCAACCCTCCAAAAATCTACTTCCTCCCAATCCAAAACACCTTTCATATTTATACTCATAATCTCTTTTTTTCCTTAGGCTAAACACATTGTTTCTAAATGCTTACAATACAATAGACAAAGTTGTGCCAGCCTCATCTTTATGGCTGGAGAGTAGAAATCTAGCACGTCTGGTTTCTCATTGGACAATCCAGGTATTGGAATCTCAATAATACTATTTTACAAGGCAAAGACTAATTAAGTGCATTATTTTAAATAATTATTTATATTCATTTCACAGAGTTTTATTGAACATCTAAGGTAGGTATTTATATTTATTGTATTTACTAGACATTTTGTAATCATTTTTACACTGTCACCTCCTTACCACATCAAATTTTAAGTTGGGAAGCTAACTAATAAACTAGAATCTAGATAAAAAGGCATATCTCATTTTATTGTGCTTTGTTTTATTGAGTTTCACAGTTATTGCATTTTTTTACAAAGTGAAGGCAAGACCGTCTACCAGCAAAAAGATTATAACTCACTTTATTGTAATATTCACTTTATTGCAGAGGTATGGAACAAAACCCACAATATCTTTGAGGTATGCCTATACTGGCATTTTCGCTATATTATAGATATAAGTGTGCTATTCTGAGGTAAAAATGTTTTTTTGGTCAAATAAAGTCAAGGTTCCTTCTCAGAGTTTTATAATGAGTATCAAAATATTAAACTTTTAAGTGAAGTCTTATAGTAAAGAAACCTGCTTAATCTTGTTTAATTCATTATTTTCCAAAGTTATTTTACCATGAAACACTGTTATATATGTGTTATCAGCCCACAGAGGCATACCTTGAAAAATGCTGAACTAACCATTAAATAGTCCTTGTTCAAATAACTACATGAAAAAGAATTTGAAGTTGCTATTAAAAAAAATTTATATATTAAATCATCCTTTCAGTTCCCCTTAGTTACATACTCCTTGTTAAAAAAGAGGCAATAGATACCCTCAGCCCTGAGGTCAAAGAGATAATTTTCAATCCAAATGATTCTACAAAGTCTAATTAATCTTTAGATTAGCTTCATTTTTGAATAGTTTTTAGAACTAGGTCAGATACAGAGCTGTGCCAAACAGCTGAATGTACCACAGGAAAGTTCTGAATAGAAATTATCTTGAGTAGAATCAGAAAGATGGCAAAAAAGGTGGTTCTGGACTCCTGGCTTCGCCTGTGAATACAACAAATAAGCAACTACATATGGATCAATTCTCTGAGAAAGATCCAAAAACTAGCTGAGACTCCTGCACATTGGGCAACTGAGAAAATACTCACACTGAAGCAACTGAAAATCTGAGACACACTTGCACCATAAATTCCACCCCCAGCACAGTACCATATAATCAGGAAGGAAACCTCAAGTTCTAGCTTCTCCTTTATTTTGAGGAATAAAGGGTTTGGATAAATATCTAGCATTCCAACTTTTATGGTTGTTACTTGGGAGACTGGATCCTAACTCATCTATATCGGGGAACTGATGGGGTCCTGCATTTGCTATTCCTTTGGGCCTCAATAATAAGGAGGCAGTTTTAAATGGGCACACAAGCACTGCCCATAGCTCTTCACCCTTGCTTAGTGAGAGCAAACAGGCAAAAAAGCCCAGTTCTCAGATTTTCTTTGGAAGATGGGGTTAGAGTGTATATATAAAGTCTTGACTTTTCCCACTGCTTCCCAAGAGTCTGGCTTCTAACCAACCAGCATCTAGAGCTAACAAGGCAGAGAATGACTAGTGCTCTGGGAGCTTAAAAGGGTATATGGGCACTTGCTTCTGTTGCTCTCCCACTCTGGCTCACTCCAGCTAAAGTAATCAACCCTCTGGTCTCTCTACCTGGAAGGAGTTGGCCTATGCATCTAGTTTCCTGACTTTTCTGGCTATTGCCTTAAGGTCTATTTTTTAACTTGCTTGTCTCTGGGAGATGACTGGTCCTGGCATTTGCTAGTTCCCCAGGGTATACAGAGAACCAAGTGGTGGTTTTAAAGACCCTGCACATTCTTTTCCAAATCAGGAGTAGCTATACTTATATCATACAAAATAGACTTTAAATTAAAAATTGTCTCTAGAGAAAAAGAAGATAATTATGAAATGATAAAAGTTAATTTAACAGGAATATATAACTATTGTAAATATATGTGCATCTAACATTGGAGCACCTAAGCATATAAAACAAACATTGACAGATCTGAAAGGAAAAACTGACAGCAATAGAATATTAAGAGACTTTAATGCCCAACTTTCAATAAAGGATATCCAGGTATAAAAATAAGCAAAGAAATATTTGACTTGAAAACAATAGCTGAAATTGACTGAGCAAAACTTTCTACCCAACAGCAGAACACATGTCCTTCAAGTGCATGTGGAATATTCTCCAAGATAAATTGTATATTAGATTTTTTAAAAATTTAATAAATTTAAGAAGCTCAAAATAATACTAAGTATCTTTTCTGATCATAATGGAATGAAACTAGAAATCAATAACAGCAAGAAAATAAGAAAATTCACAAATACATGGAAACTAAACAAAATACTCTCAAACAACTATTGGCTCAAAGAGGAAATCATAAAGAAATTTTTTGAAAGAGACAAATGAAAATAAACACAACACACCAAAACATATGAAATGCAGCAAAGTAGTACTAAGAGGAGGGAGGAAGCAATTGGGGGAATCATTTTATTAACAATATAAATGTCTAACCAATGTACTGTATACTTGAAACTGGTTTAAATAATTTTATTTTTTTAAAATAAAAAAATAATGGGGGATGTTTATAGCAATGAATAACTACATATAAAGGAAGACCTAAAACAAACCATCTAACTTATGCCTCTCAAGGAACTAGAAAACAAACTTCAAAGTTTGAAGGAAAGAATAACAAAGATAAAAGTAGGAATAAATAAAATAGAAACTAACAAGACAATAGAAAAAAGCAATGAAATTAAGAGCTGGTTTTTTGAAAGGTAAACAAAATGGATAAATCCTAAGCTAAGCTACCTTAGGGGAAAAAAAGACTCAAAATCAGAACTGAAAGAACATATATTACAATGAATGCCTCAGAAATAAAAGGATAAAAATGCACTATTATGAACAATTATATGCTAACAAATTAGATAACCTATGATAAATTTCTAGAAACATACAACCTATTAAGACTGAACCAAAGAGAAATAGAAAGCCTGAACAGACCATTAAGAATACTGAAACAGTAATCAAAAACCACCTAACAAAGAAAAGCCTAGGACCACATGTTATTATGGGTGACTTCTACCTAACATTCAAAGAATTAATACCAATCATTCTTAATTTTTTTTCAAAAAATAGAAGAGAAGGAGATGCTTCTAAACTCATTTTATGAGGTCAGCAACAGCTTGATATCAAAAGGCAGAGAAAGCCATCACAAGAAAACTACAAGCCATTAACTAATAAACATAGATGCAAAAATCTTCCACAAAATAATAGCAAACCCAATTCAACAGGAACTGTGTTCTTAGATAGGGTAATCCAAAGTCATCAAGGAGAGAAATGGAGAATAACTAAATATAACACTCTCTACCCTCCAGTCTCCTACCAGTTCCTCTATTAGCCAACTCCAACCAGAAAGTAGAAGGCTAGAGAACCCATTTAATACAGCTAATACAGGTCATCCTCCTAAAATGGAGCAGGTGAAGAAAAGTAGAAAACACATCTGAAGATATAAACAAAATACATTAAGGATAGGAAGGTAATAATTTAAAGTCACATTACCAGAATATCTCATGAAAGTCAGCTTTGAAAACAGATCAAATTTGTCCAACTTCATAGGCTTATTCCTACCATATATTATTCAGGAGTTCTCCAGAAAAACAAACCAGATTTTGTGTGTATATGTTTGTGTGTGTTATATGAAGGGAGAGAGAGCAATTTATGATAAGGTATTGGCTAATATAATTTTGGAGGCTGGGAAGTCTCATGATTTGCTCTATGCAAGCTGGGGACCTAGGAAAGTTGGTCATATAGTTCAAAGGCCTAACAGCTGAGAAACTGATGGTGTAGAGTCCAATGCAGATCTGAAGGCCTGAAAAACAGAAGTTTAGAAGACAGGAGAAAATCAATGTCCCAACTCAAGAAGACATGCAGAGTTAAATTAACATTCTTCTGCTTTTTTTGTTCTATCTGGGCTCTCAAGGAATTGGATGATTCTCACCCACATTGGAGAGAACCATCTTATTTATTTTATCTATCAATTCAAGTGCTAATCTCTTCCAGATACACTCTAATAGACATAACCAGAAATAATGTTTAATCAGTTATCTGGGCATGACTTAATGTCAAGTCGACACATAAAATTATTATGCAATCGTGCCGTCCTCAAAGGGAAGTAGTGTTATGATGGACTTATTAATTCTTTATTTTCCTCTAATAAAGCAAATAATTAGTTTCCATTAATTATTTTTGAAGAAAAGCAGCAATTAAGGAGAGAAAAAAATTTTCACATTGTCTTAATCTGGTCAATGTCAACAAAATTGTGATTTCGGGAACAAGTTCTAAACCAGACATTTGTTACAATAATTGGGTAATGATCACCTCAGCACCCCTTTCTGGATATAGACTGCTGAGCCTCTGGTACTGTTACTTACCCACAGAACTGATCATCTTAATATATTTAATTGGGATTCTGAATGCTTAAGCCATATTCCTACCCTCTTTTATATATTCCAAGTTCAAGAGCTATTCAGCCACTTGATCAGAGTAAGATGAAAACAGGGAATAAGTAAAATGAAAGGGTAAATAACACCTTGCTTTCAAATGACTGCAGAGAAAAGAAAAGGCCAGGATTGATAAAGAACAGCAGAGACCAAGCCAAGTCACAAAGAAAAAAAAAAAAAACCAGTACAGAAAACCAACATTCCTAGCACCATCAATCATTGATAATATTTTAGCAGCACAAGATAATCTTTAAATGGAAATGATATAACTAAAACAGATTATTTGGGTAAGGAAAGCAGTGTTGCATAATATGACCCTTATCACTCATTTCAAGTATCAAGGGGAAAAGTACTAGAAAGCCAGTTTGCATTTATTTCACAATAAAGTCATTTTTTTCCTGAATATGTCTTTTTATTCTTCCAGTTTAACTAGTTGAAATTCCTCTCTGAAATACTTTATTAGTTAAAATTGTAAGAAAATGAATTTAAGTGGGAAATCTATATTCCATCAAAATTACAGAATATAGATATTTCTCTAAATAGGGTTTTTCCCCTAGAGTAAAACCAGTACTATCTAGCTAAATGTTTATACAGAGTGAGAGAGGGAGAGGGATGGAGAGGGGGGGAAAAGAGATATTTTAAATCTATGAAATGAGTGAAATAAGTACACTGGAAACAGGAAAGGTGTTACTTGGCTTCTGGGACACTGATATAATGGTAGTGAGGTATCCTGCAGAGACTGAATTGTAATATGTTTGAAAAGGAAATAAAGCCAGAAGACTGAAATATACTTTTAAGCTTACAGCCCCATGTGTCCTCTTTAGTTATCTGTCAAGCACCCACACATAATTCTGGGGAAAGGCATAATGGTAGTTTGGATTTAATGAGTGTTTTAGGCTCAGATGTGGTTCGTGAGTGGAGATAAGCATTACCTCCCTAGACACATCTCTCTGGAGTCAAGTGCTTATGTGGGTGCTTAGTAATAACCAGAATGAAAGAAGATTGGGACTCAAACCTTGGTTTTGAAGTTCAGAAATATCAAATAGATTGGTGAGGCCCAGGGTCCTGATAGCTGGGAGGAAGGATCAGACTCTGGGAAAGAAGATAGAGGTTTGAGGAAAACTGAGTATATGTGTGAATGTAAGGAGATATAACATGTTAATGATGCTAGGCAATTTTGCTTTAAATATTGATCTTGATTGACATGGAATAAAGCACTACAAGCAGGAACCAGAACATTGGGGCCAACAAGATAAGGTGGCCCAGTAAGGACCTAAGAGACCAAGAAAGCCAGGGCTTTGCATGGCTCTCAGTATCATCACAGCCCCACAGTACTTATGAAGAAGCTATACTACAGACACTGAAACACTGGGAGTCTAAAGACTTATGCCCTTGGGAATATACCTGTCTGTGCTCCATCTTGTCCAGTAGAGTAGCAAGTGAACAGTAAAAACTGAGTCATGAAAAAATGTAAAACTACTAAAATTCACAAGTAAAATTGCAGGAAATAAAGATAGCCAGAAAGTCATAAATTATAGAAGAAATTTTAAAGTGCTACAAAATGGAAGGTATTTCTGTAGAGCACTTGTCCAAAGTCAATTTCTTCTTATCCCTGTCACATGTTTTATTTTGGGATATCATCTTGAAGAAAAATTTGAACATTTAGGTTTCATCCATTCACCCACTTTATTTAAACATAATACCGTCTCATTTTATTCATTTACCATTTCTCTTATTTGTCCATTATTGCTATGGCAAGGAATCCTTGCCATAACAAACTGAATAAAGATTTACAAAGTCACAAGCACGAACATACAGACATCTGCCAAGTTGTAAATTCCTTATTTAGTAGTTCAAACATTAGATTTTTACATCTGAGTTTCTGGAATTTGGAATATTGATAATGTTTATGTTCTATGTTCAGTGTGTCAATTGTTCAACCTAGAAAATGTAATATTTTCTATTTTCATCTTCCATTCTCATAGGTATGGTTTTTAGAACTAATGAGATAATATTTGTAATCCTAGGGAGTAGGTAGCTTTCTTTCTCAAGACATTACTGTGCAATTTAGTGCCTATGAAGAAGCAATTTACTGAATGGCACCCTAGTGGTATAAAAAATATTTCAAGGACTATTTTATTTTGAGAAAGTGAAAAATTGGTGGATTCTGCATAGCAGAAGTTGACAATACTTATAGCTTAAAAAATTTTAAGTGATAAAAAATCTAATCAGCATAGCTTCTCTGAAACACATTTTTAGAATTTACTTTGCTAGTTTTCATTTTCTCTTCTAAAGACAAATGTTTTCTTATACTTAATTTATAATTTCTCCTTGTTCCCTTAACCTTTCCATATATTTCCTTTCATTATTAATATTATTTTGTGAAAAACATCATCTTTTATATTTTATATTTAACTCATTTTTATTGTTTTAAGATCTCATTGCTTTACCTCATCCACTTATCATTTCTCTCAAATGCCCACCATTACAATAAAATGCAAACATATGCTTAATTATTTTTTTAAAAAATCAATGAGATTTTAAATACCAGAATGTGACATTTTGATAACATTTGTAAAACAGAAACAATACATTTTCTTAGACTGAGCCTAATGACAATTTTTAGTTGCCTGTGCCACAGATATGTAGCATTTATAATGTGATTGTATTACTTAGACATGCAGTCTAAGTAATTAGGTACCCTGAGACATGTAGCATTTATAATGGATTGTATTACTTACTGCCAATCTCCTTCAAATTAGTTTTATTTTAAAATAAAAATATACATTCTGTTTATATATATTTTCAACCTTGATTTAAAGAGAAAAAACTAGCAAAGAAAAAAATCTTATTATAATAAGGAAATACATGGTAGCATGTGAATATACTTTTACCATTTGAATAGGGTTTCTATTGTTTATAAAATTCTGAAGTCATTCTTAGTATCTAAAATGTACCATAAAATTCATTAGGAAACATGCTAATTAGCCATTACATAAAATTTGGGAACAAGAAAGAAAATAAGTTCTTTGAAAACCAGCAAATAAAAACAGAATTATATATCTAAGTAAAAAATATTAACAATGCCAATCTATTCTATTAATACAGTAAAATAAATTTATCTTATAACAAGAATATGTACATAATTTGAAACTTACCTAAATAGAGCAATTGAGAGATCACTAAGATATTTTGAACCATCATGCAAAGGCATTTTAGATCTGCTTTGAAGCTGATTAAGTTTTTTAGCCTGCAAACTTCATCTGTACTACTACTACTACATTATTGTTGTTGTTGTTGTTGTTGTTGTTGTTATACACAGCCATCTTGAGCTGTGAAACTAGGATAAGACAGAGAAAAAGCAAAATTTTGTATACCTTTTCTTACAAGTCTAATTAAATTTATAAATAAGAAGCTTCTAATATGAAAATGGTTTAAATTCTAACCTTCCGATATATTTAATATTGTTAAAGCTGTGTTTTAACTTGATATCTGCAAATTCTGCAAAATTTAGGTAGCTTACTTGGGTTAAAAGAAAAGGTAATTTTTATTAGAAAAATGTGGTGGTCATTATTGTCATTCACACTACTTCTGGTTTTTCTCCATTTTAGAACCATAGTAGATCGATTTTTCAAGCAAGTTCCCACATGGTTGAACAGGACTATTTGAGAAATTCTGGGCAATGAATTATAAGCCATTTCCAGTTCAAAATGTACAATGCTGATGTGAAACCCTTCAGAGTTCTCTTTTTCCTATGCCATGTTCAGAGTTAATATTTAAGACAGTGGGTGCTCAGGCAGACTGATTCCAGAGTAAAGATGATGTATGTATGTGAGCAGCACTCTTAGCTGATGCACAATGGAAAGGCAGGATGAGCAAGAAATTCTATTTTGGGTTTAAGCTATTGAAACTTGAGGATTGTTCATTACTGAAGCATGACCTAGGCTCTGATGACTGCCTAAACTATCTTGATTGATACAGGAGACTAATGTTTTGCAAATCACTTTTTTAGATATAATTTCTTATAACTCTGTAACTCTCAAATCTGTAGGTGATTTTCAGGATCACCTTTAAAATCTAATTACAGTAGTCTTGACTTTTATATTTTGCATGATAGGCTGAAGACAAATTTAATAAATATTGAAAAACAAAATTTAAAAAATAAAGCATTAAAATTAGACCTCAAAGGGTTCCTAGCACTCAGAGCTTTTTGGTACCTGATTATTTGTAATTTCCCCCTAACATAGTTTCGCTCTTCAGTAGTTTAACTCTCAACAGAAAAAGTGAAATTTCAGAACACCAAGTCAAAGCAAAGATTAATTATTCAATTTTTTTTAAGGCTGGAATAATGCTTTATCTATCCTCTAGCATCCACAAATACTTTCAAACAGAGGTATTTACAAAGTATTAAATGAATGAAAACAAAATTCTGCTATTATCCTTTAACAAGTTTCTTTAAAAGCCCCCACTGTTTCCTTAGAATCATGAAATAGATTCACTTTAACATATATTCTCTAACTCCAAATTGTGCTAATGTGCTTCTTAGATTGAAATCGAACTCCTGTTTACTGTCTTTACAGCAAATTAACTTTACATATAAGAATGTTTCAACTCTTTCATACATTTAACGAGCAATGTGGACTTAGATAATGTTTCTTTCCATATAGATTGTTAGACTAGTAAAATAAGAGGATGTAGAAGCTTTGAATAAACGTGAAACTTATATGCCCACTTTCTGGCAGAAATGTCTAAAACCTTACCCTTTTCCTAAGATAGCATCTATCCATGAACAGTACAGTACAGTAGTTCAGACAGTAGGGTCTGA
>KE768477.1:7189-17213 GCA_000465285.1 Eidolon helvum | reverse complement strand
GTTCTCAGGGGCAGGCACTTACCCCTTCCATGGGTGCTATGAGCAGGTCATACAGTGCACGGAGTGGGGGCCTGGTGAACGAGCTTTGCCTCCTGGGAAGAGAGGAGGTACCATCCTTGGTAGGTGACATGGTGTTGCTGACCAAGCTTGTCATGCTCTGGCAGCTCCTGGAGAGAGAAAGGCCAGAGATTAACCAGGGCACAGGCAGGGCGGGGAGGGGAGGGGGAAGGCAGGCAGGGAAGGCAGAGACTCGCTTCTCACTCCTCAGTGCTCCAGTTCCTGGAAAAGGCAGCTGGAGGCTGCACAGCAGGGCTTGGCCCAGCCTCACTTCAGGCTTTGCCCCTTCTCCTCTCTTTCAGGTAATTTTCACAGAACAGTGAGCACTGACAGAAACTGCAGGGTAAACCAGCTGCACACAACAGCTTATATTTCTACGGAGTTTTTCTGCATAATCAAATGCCACAAAGTGCTGTTCAAAGGATTTAATTACATCCTTGTGTGGCGCAATTGTGTGCAGGCAAACGTGAGGACCATCAGAATCAGAGGCAGCCACCAAGCTGCCGGGGAGGACAGTGCCCCAAGGCCAATTAATCTGTGGGCAGGAGGCACTGCCAAGACAGGGAATGTGTTGGCCCCAACCTCAGCCTCGAGTCAGCCACTGGGCAGCCCTGAGGCCCTTGCCCCTAACAGGCAGGAGGAGCTGACCTGCAGCAGCTGCAGACTGGGTCAGCTCAAGTGTGGCTGCAGGGTTTTGTTTTGTCTTTTAATTTATGTTCCAACGTTTGCAAGGAACGTTTTATTGGTATGGATGGTATTTTCAACCCAAAGGACCCCAAGTTAGCATATTGCTTGAC
This sequence comes from Eidolon helvum, assembly GCA_000465285.1. NCBI lineage: Eukaryota > Metazoa > Chordata > Mammalia > Chiroptera > Pteropodidae > Eidolon > Eidolon helvum. Next base: position 16,359 of record KE768477.1, on the reverse strand, counting down.
AAGATGAGAACATTCATTTATTCATTCATTCATTCATTCATTCATTCATTCAGAAAATGCTTCTTGAGGGCCAGCTACCTGCCAGGCACTGTTGTAGGCCCTGGGGACCTGCAGAGGACAAACCACACAGGTGAGTATATGAGAAAGCAGGACAGGAAACAAACCCATTTCCAATGCAGGGACCAGGCTGCTCCTATGTGACTCTCTGAACCTGCCCTGCAGTCTGGCCGGTGTGGCCTCAGCACTAACTCTAGAGTGACATTCTCTGCACAACTACTGGATAGCCAGCAGTCTCTTAACCTTGATCTAGATACTGTGCACAGTTTTGAGGTTTCTGCTGAGTATTCAAGGACCCTTAAGGGCAAAAGCTAGGTCTTACACCAGATGCACTGCTGAGTTTCAGTAAGTACCCTGGGCTGCTGACAGTGGCAGCTCCTTGGTTGTCATTTAAGAAAAAACCAAGAAGGTGGCTTTCTCTCCTGGGCCAGGCCAGGATCCACGACCATCAGATGAAATGAAAGATTCATTTTATCTAGGTCTGACTTCAACCCACTGGCCTTCCCCAATCCTTCTGGGTGTTCTCAGCAATGTCCCATTTGATCTAAATTCTAGGGTCATGACAAGGTAGGCTGCCCCCACCCTGCTCGCTGCCAGGGAAGAAAAAGCCAAGGACTTGGGGGCCTGAGAGCTGTTCACATCCACTACTCTATCTTGTTCACTCAGGAAACATAATTACAAGTGTCTGGGGCCACGCTGTGTCTTTGCCATCAGAGCCAGTGAAGCACAGATAACCCTGGAGTGACACTCAGAGGATCGCTTAATTCCACAGAATACAGCGCAAAGAGCAATGAGCCCCTGAAGGGGAAAGTACCAGACTGCTCTCCAGAGGGGACGTTCTGGCGATGCACGCAGTGTCTGTCACAGCATTGTGTTCCTCTGCACAAGCCTGTGTGTGCACTCACATTCTCAGCAGACAGATCACAGCCTAGAGAGCCCACGCTGCCATTGGGACAGCACGACAAGGTGGCAGTAGGACTTCGGGCCCAACCCCCAGTGAGCCTCCTGTTTCACTTCCTAGATGTGTGTCTGCCTGGTTTGTGGGCTTGTAACCCCCCTTAAGGCACCTGAGTCTGATTAACTTAGCAGCAGAGGTCCAGGGAAAGTGCCAAGTCTACAGACAATCCTTTGACCACAGGTCATCACAGTGACTGATAGGGGCTTCACAAACCCCAAGGCTCTGAACTAAAAAGCTCCCACTAGATATAGAGATCTCAGCCCCAGGGCACCCTGAGTACAAGGAGCCAGCAGAATCCAAGTTGTGTGGGGAAGGCATAAGGCACTTTTTCCAGCTAACCTAAGCATACTTACTCCAAAATATTAGAACCACATGCTCAGTCTGTCTGACTCGTCCCTGTTGAGGGGGATTCCCCTGAACACAGGACATCAGGCTGGCTGCACCCTGGAGGCCTGGACAGGATACTTTGATGGCAATGTGAGCTGCTGATACATGGTTTCTGGAAGCAGAATGGCCTAGCAAGTGCCAGAAAATGGCAAATGTCTGAGGAAAATGTCTGGAGGGAGGAGGGAGGTATGCAGTGGACAGACTTGCTGGGTGTGCACCCCAGGCTGGGGCTAGTCACTTACCCTCTAAGCCTGGCCTTCTGCATCTGCAAAAAGGGGAAATGTAGTCCACAGGCAAGGGGTGTCAGGACTGGAGTGGATGACTGCAAAGAATCCTGAACCCAAACCCAAAAGGTGGTGGGAGTCTTCGCTGATGGGGGAATGAGGCAGTGGCCTGGGTGGGAGGGCGGAGAAAGACTGGGAGCTCGAGTGAGAGCATGGATGGCAGTGGTGAACTCTGTGAAGTGCCAAAGGCACCTAAAAGGGCCCCATAACACATGCAGTGCTGCCCATGATGTGCCAGGCACACAGGTCCACAGAGTGGCCAGATCATGGTCCCTGTGCCGGGCCAGGAGGAAAGGGTCCTGCTCAGCAATGGTGGAGGGGGCACTGAGGCACAGCCGCTGACAAGCTGCTGGGCAGAGCTGAGGGAGGACTTCCTGGAGAGACCATCTGATGTGGGCTCGAGGAATGACCTGGAATTATCCTGCCTGTGGACAAGGAGGTCATTCCAAGCTGAGGGAACAACATGGGGAAAGGCATAGACACTGGGAATGAAGTACCTGGGACAGTGAGTTGGGAGTAAGTAGAGAGAGGGTCAGGCCTGCAGGCTGGAGGGGTAATTTGGCCAGGTAGGCTGGGAGTTTGGGTAATGCTCAGAGGAGGAGACGAGGCCTGGTGGGGAGGCCAGTACACTTCTTTCCTAGGGATGATCAGAAGACTGTCTGCGGCTTACACCTTCCCTGAGAACTCTCTGAGTTTCCACGGCTGTGCAGAACAGCCACCATCAAACTTTTATTCATTCATTCATTCCCCTGGTCAGCTTCCAGAAGGCAGTCAGATGTCTTTGCCTAGACTAGTAAACATGAGGTAGATCAAGGCACCTGTTTAGCCTGTGGAGGTTTCCTAGGACACCTGCTCTGGGCATCTGTATGCTTCTAGGCAGTGCTGATCCTTCAGGAGCTCCGCCCTGAAGGGGTAGACAGGCCACCCAGGGCATGCAAACCTGCAGATGTCTTGGCAGAGCCACTCTGCCTGTGGAACCTGTCTTATTCTTTCCCAGGATGTCAAGCCCACCCAAGCCCCATCTATATTTGCTGACTTCTACCCCCGCAGATGCCACATGAGTGCTGGCTCTCAGCCTTCCACTCTGGTCCCTCTTGAGGCCTTGCAGGTCATAGATGAACCATCTCTGGAGCAGTAGCTCCTGGGCACTGACCCAGGCTGGCCCAGGCTGGGTGGTGCAACTGGACCTGGTCACATGGCTTCTTGCACTGGTCAGGTGGGAAGCCCTGAGCTTACCCCCTGCTCTGTGCTTCTCTTCAAGGTAGGCACCCATCTCTAGAGATGTCCTTTGCAAAAATAAAAAAAAAAATTAAAAAAAAAAAAGGCCCAGAACATACTCAGCTAGCGGTTAAAAACAACAAAAAAACTAACCTGAAACAATAATTTGAGGCCAGGCTCTTTCATCAAGATTCTTTTCCCTGAGTAGGAGGCAAGCACTCCTGAGCCCAAGGCAATGGCCCTCCTTGGCCGGCCTTTTTTCTGCTGCCCCCACCTCTTCTGCAGCAGTTCTTCTGGCGGGAACTACATCCAGTTTCTCCACACTGGTACCTTTTTCTGCCTCGACACCAACAGCATGTACTGTCCCCACTGGAGAGCTGTCCCAGGATAACAGATCCACAAGAAATGGAGGTCAGGAAACCAAGGCTAAGAGTAACTTAGGGTCCTTGAAGCCAGAGGCCTCTGGAGGTACAGGTGTGGGGAGGGTCTCAGGCTAGGACCAGGAGGCAGGATAGGGCCCCGTGCTGGTTGGGTGGCAGGCCTGCGGTTTCCCAACCCCTGAAAGCATCAGGTACCAGAGCTGCCTGTGCAGACTGCAGTCAAATAGCTCCCTTTTATGTGTTGCTTCTGTTTTTACCACAGCCTTGACAGTGACCTATTACAGTTATTGTACTGGGGTATGTCTGCCTGAAGATACATTCAGTCATTCAAAACAGCCAAGCAGTCAGCTGCTTAGCCCTGACCCTGGGAATGCTTATGAACAAAAGAGAGGACTGCCAGGCTGCCTCCATCACCCACTGGTTGTATGACTCTGGCAAGGCTTGTCATTTTTCTATTCCCTTCTTCTCCTTGCTTATAAAAGGAAGGAGTTGAACTAAAGCCCTTGTAGATCTATTCTAGTTTTAAAAAAATTAAAAATCTATTCAATCTAGGAAGCCATCAAAACCATGTTGGCTCTTTTAACTCCTCTGTTGACCAAAAGGACACTGCCATAGCCCCCATAGCCAGAAGCCCACAGCCCTCCCTGTGCTCACCCTGTGTGAGTGTCACAGTATGAGTGCAGCTTTCAAGTGCCGTAATCTGCCCAGGAGAGCTGGAGCCACTGATGGATGTCCCCGTGGTCAGGTCTCAGAGTCACAGATGAATGACAGTGAGTCCTCTGGGCTTTGAGCCTCTGGCCGGCAGTGGTTGACAAGTGTGAACCCCAGGTGTGTGGGATGACCTGCACCCTGCTGTCCATACAAGCTCCTTCCTGGAATTATCATGACGGCCTAGGACATCCATCGTACTGTGGAAGAACAACCACGAATGGGGTGGGGGTCCTCAGTTGTGAGACCTCAGTTAATGCACTGTTTTGATTTCTGCGGGGCCTTTCAGCCTGGCTGACTTCTCTCTGACTCAGCTCTAGATTCTAAGATGAAAGAATGGTTTTTTCCATTTCTCACAATGGGTGCTTGGATTGGTGGAAACACTTCCCATATGGCAGGAGTGTGAACCCCAGAAGGGGCTGTGCTACCCATTTTGGCACCTGCGAGGCCTGCCAAATTCATGTAATCCTCATAGGGTCCTAGGAGGTGGGGTTGCTCTTCCTTTACAGATAAGAAACAGAGGTTCGGAGAAGGCAAGAGACTTGCACAAGGCTGCAGGTAGGGCAGGTGTCAGGCATACCACTTGGCAGGGGAGTGGTTTTCATTGCATCCTCCCTGCCTTCAGGACACATCGAGCAACCTGTTAACCTGCACTCATTTCAGACCCTTACCCTCTGCATGCCATGCCTGTAAGGGCAGAGCTGACAGCAGGTGCCTCCACCTTGAGGAGCAGTCGGTGAAAGAAAGCTGGGCTTCCCAATTTACAGCTGTACCACCAAGCAGCTCCAGCAGGTGGCACTGGCTCGCTTTCCTCCTGGCTGGTCCATTTGCTGCCAGGGATGTGCAGCTAGACAGCCTAGCTCTCAGCCAAGAGCATTTCCCCACATTACACTGTCTTTATTAGCTCATTCCTCAGGTAATGTTTATTAATCTACCTTCTGGAGAAATATTGGTTTTCTCCACCGCATGGCCATCTGTGTGGTGTTGGGAAAAGGAGAGGGAGCAAGCACGAGTCCAGGGAGGAGGAGACTGGCAAGTGAGGGGGAAGCTGCCTGGTTCCTGCACGTACAGAACGCAGAGCTCTGAGATGATATGTGAAGTGCTACCGAGGAGGGCAGAGCATTAGGATGTAGTTTATGTCTCTGGAATGATGACAAACACCAGGCAGCATGGGCAGCACACACTGCTCATGAATCTCCTTTCTTTTCAGCCTGGATGACTTTTCGGGGATGAAGCTATCTATTCCCCAGGCAACAGGATTTATAACTGGAGTGGGCCTGCAGAAGACCCTGTGTGCTGAGCCTTGCTCAGTCTCACACACACTGACGTAACCCTGCATGTGAACGTGTGGGTGTGTGCCTGCCAAGTGTGAACAAGCCTGTGGAGATGCATGCTGAAAGTCTCAGTCCAAACTGCAACACTCTGGGCACAAGCTAGTTGCTCTGGATTGCCAGCAGGGCTCTGTTTAAGAAGGGAGTTAGTTCACTTTGCAGGGTTCAGGGCCAGAGGTCCTCCTGACCTCAGTTCACCACCAGGCACATGGGTCCTTCCCATCTGTCTGGACACAAGGCCATGGAGTAAGCTGAGTCAGGAACAGTCACACCTGAGGGCACATCCAGCCATTACATCTTTCAGACTATTGGAAGTGAGGAGACGAAAGGGAACTAACCAATATGGGACATCTTCTAGGGTGGGCCAGATCTGGGATGTGACGTGATATCACTGGAATCTTCACCACAAGGTACCCCAGCTTCCTCCACTGTCACAGATGAATGGTGACTCTAGATTAAGCATCTTGCCTAAAGACGCAACGTCAGGGGAAGGGCCCTGCTCCTCAAAGTGGTTGAGCAACAGGGACCCTGTAGCCTAGGAGCCTCTGTTCTCTGGGGAACCCAAGGCCTAGAGCTGTTGTGATCTCTGGCCCTGAACCCTTATCTGGAGTACACCCTCTCCCCTAGGATGGCAGACCTGCACAGAGAACCAGTGTCCAGGGGCCATCTATGAGCGGGACATTACCTCTGGTCAGGGTTGTACATGGGGTGGCGAGGAGGAAAGAGGCTGCTTCCCAGTGGTGGTGAGCTCAGTCACGTATTTCCTCCTCTGTTCAGGCACATGGTTCCTCACCTTGTGATATCTTTATCACACATTTTCACTTTTCAATGGCCACTTTGGGTGGTTTCCTTTCTGTGCTCACAGCACCAGGGGTGAGCCGGGCTGCCTTTCTGTGCCTGGGGGAAGTCCTGCCCCTGCTCCTGGTGGACCCCTCCACCTCTCTCAGTGGGGGCTTCCTGCTTCACCACAGGACTGCTCTTGGGAGGGCTCCTGGCAGACAGTGAGCAGAGCCCCTGCTCTACTAGGCTCTGCTGCCTATAAAACCATTAGTTCCTTCCCTCCTGCTCTCGGCCCTGACCCAGATGCTCCAAAACCCCTCAGGGACTCTGGACTCTGAGCTCTGTCTTCTGCAGGATAAGAACTGACCTTCGATCTGAACAAGTACCTGGGTATTAAGGCACCAGTGGAAAAATTAACTGGCAAACCTGTTATATTCAAGTAGTCAGAGCTGTCTCAATTCAATTTAAGAAAAGGACTCTGACACCATTCAGTGACTCTCTACCATGGCCATCCTCACATGAAGGGTTGCCTTCTCTGGGAGATAAAGGCTGTCAAACGCTGCATTTTCAGCACTTACTCAGCATGCTGTCGGTGCTTTCTGACTGCTCACCTTAATTACCAAGTGCCTGCTCACTGAGTCTAGCTCCCTCCTCAGGAGAAGAGCCTGATAGTAGAGGGCTCAGGTAGGGCCCCTCTCATGACCAGTGATGAGTCTGGGCTGCATGTGGCTTCTCTTCCCTGGCTCTCTGGCTCTCCCAGGCCTTGTTGCATTCATGGACAGGTTTATGGCCTAGGTCAACAGGTGCAGCACATGCTTCCACCAAGAGGGCCTGGGTCCAACTTCCCACAGGAGCCATATACAGCCTATGCATAGGCAGGGAGCTTTGCTGTGGCCAGCTGCTTTTTGCTGTAATATGCATGAGGCTCCACGGCCAAGCCTGGATATGGTCACCTTGGAAAATCCTGATGCCCAGGCCAGCACAGGCTTTACCTGCTGATCCCATTCAGGAATCAGGACAGATGGCCTGAGAGAGACAGTCAATGAGAGATGGGTTTATCATGTATTCAGGAACGAAGAGAAGAAAAGATGACCCTGTGTATGGTGGCCTGCCCAGCTGATGCATGCCCAGCAATATAGCAAAATCCTTATCTGAAGGACCTTGCACTCATAGGCATTTTGTAGGTCCAAGCCTGCCCCAACCCCAAACCAACCTGTGGAGTCTCACTCAATGGCTCACAAAAAACCTCTAGAGCTGTATTAGTCAGTGTTGCCAAAGATAGACTGCATTGCCTCAGGAGGTAGTGATCTCCCCATCACTGGAGGAATTCAAGCAAAGGCCAAGTGATTTGACAGGGATGTTAGATGGCTAGGGATTTGGGAGACTGACAGGGCTGGATCCTAATGCTGGCTGTATCACTTACTAGTTGTGTAATGCTGGGCAACTAATTTAACCTCTCTCAGCCCCGGTGCCCTTATCTTTAAAAAAAGGTATTATAATAGTGCCCCTCACGGCTATTGTAGGGATTGACTAATACATATAAAGTGCTGAGCAAAAGGCTGGTTTCTTGGTAACTAATCAACAGATGGTCACCACTATCATCATCATTGTCATCATCATCTTTGTTGTTATTTAATGTCTATCTCAATTCTGCTCTCCTTCTTCCTTCCCTCCCTCCTTCCATGAGCAAGTACCTGCACCTAGTTAAACAAAGCATGGTACAAGACACCTTGGGGGGACACAGGGAGTAATCAGCTGCAATCAGGTCTTGGGCAAAGGTGCAGCCTGGGAGGTGAAAGGACACGAATACATGTAACTAAAATGCAAGACAGTAGGTGGTGGCTCCTTATTCCACAGATAAAGTGCCAGAGAAGTTCAGAGAAGGAGAAAACTATTCTCAGGGCAATCTAAGATGGATTCATCAAAGAGGCTGTTTGAAAGCGTACCTCAGAGGAAAGTACTCTTTGCACATGTCCCTGTGCCCAAGCCAAGGCCCTGAGGTGGCAAAGATTCTGGGCTTCCCCCTTGGGTTAGGACAGAGGGTATGGGGAGAATGGAACAAGAGGCTGGAAAGATGGCAGGGCTAGACTGTGAGGACTCAAATGCCTACCTCTGCCACTTCAACTCGACTCCACCAGGAGCCCAGGAACACTGAACAAAAGAGTGAGTGATCAACTGTGCTCCAGCAAGAGGGAAGAAGCAAAGATCAGCGCCCTGCCGGTCAGGTCGTAAGGAGAGCAGGTAGGCAATGGAGCCTCAAGCAGTGGGGAGTCTGAGGGGGAAACCTGGCTCTGTACCTGGGGCAGTAACCTCAATAAGCATCAACATCTTGTGAGCTTGCTCCCAGGGTCACATTAAATGGTGACTTCTGGAAAAGACTGAGTCTGAAGGAATGGCTATGGCAACAGGAACAGACTAAAGGATGGAGACTAGAAGTATTACAGGGTTGATGGGAAGGTCTTGGTGGCAAATTGCAGTTGGGGCATGAGATCACTGGGTGTGGAGGTGGCTTAACAGCTGTAGGGAATGCAGGAGGAGAAGCACTTCAACTTTGCTTTCCACATGAAGCACCTTGCGGATCTCATTAGAACGCAGACCGTGAGTCAGTAGGCCAGGGCAGACAATGGCTGAGCTGACCTCTCTGCTTTGGTTGCTGGAAAAACTAAGAGTCTAATCTGTGCCCATCTCCAGCAGTGCCAACAGCACATATTTTGCAGATAAATTTCACTTCCTCTCTTCTACTTTTACTTTCCCTCCATCTTGATGTTCTCATTCGTTTTTTATATGATTTAGTGGCAACTGTGTTTTGGTAAACTGTCATACTTCTGGAATAAGAAAGTGAACAAATAAACAAGTGATAAAGAAAACTTTATAAATTAAATTTGCCTAAAGATATATCGGCAAGCTTAATATTTAGAGGCAACATGAGGACTCCTCTTACATTCTGAACAAACTTGTCACTACCTACTGGGCCTGATTTTAAAGTGACTTCTGATAACAGTTCTTAATTTCACACGTCACCTCATTTGTATTTGTGCTGCCTGGAGAGAAGCATAGATGGGGCAGA
>KE768474.1:17918-35097 GCA_000465285.1 Eidolon helvum | reverse complement strand
CAGAGCTAGTATAGAGAGAAAACCTTGAAGAAAAATTTTCTCATAATTCTGAATCCAAAGATTTTATTAGTAGAAGTTTTTAATAGGATAAAGTATCTTTAATAAGATAAAGATAGCCTCCTTTAGCACTATTTCTATACTTTATTTAAAATATAGAAGCAAAAATGAATTAGTCTGACATTCAAACTGAAGAATCCACTGTCTTCAGATTAAAAATACGATATTTCCAGACAGTTTGATAAAGTTCATTGACAATTAGCTCTATGTCACTCCTCTCACCTATGTGACACCTCGCACTGAACCCAGCAGTTATTCCAGGGCTCGAAGGCTGCAGGGCTGGGTACTCAGCCGCACAGATCTGAAGAAAAGACCACAGGTCTTTATTGTGCAGGAGCCACATTGTAATTAACGAGGTCTGAAGGGGGAAGGGTGCATTTTCTGCGAGGGTGTTTTTCCCTGAAGAGCTGCTTTTGCACACGACGTTACACTAACCTGACTATTTTGGAGTGCATATCTCGTGCTAACACTCATTTCACCACTACATTAATTTTCCACCAGAGACAAGCAGTGCTTTAAACACTGTGCATCACAAAGACTCTCCCGATGTCGTCATATGTAAGGGCCTCATCTGTTTGTCAGAGCAGTTGCATCTTTGCTTACAAATAACCAGAACCTTCACCCAGTGCTCCGGCTCAGATCTTAGATTTAGCAAGAAAGAAACGTTTTGCTGTTTTTCTTGATCAATTCTACCTATTAAAAAAAAAAATACGTGACATCCTTCCTCCAGAATTCTCCATTTCAAAATAGAACATGCAAGACCATGGCAGCAATATTTATATAAGGCAGTTTGTACAGGGTACATCTGCTTGAAGAAGTCGTCACCTCCGCTCAAGGGCCTTACATTTTCGTGGCCAAGTGGGGAAAGAGCATCACGCACCACAGACCGCGTCGGGAACGTGTTAGGCACTGCGTCATTTATTTCAAACCTAATTTTAAGAAGGAAAACTGGCTTCGATTCAGCATTTTCACTATAAATTGTAGTTTCTGAGAAGATGAATTAATTTGGCAGGGGGCAAAAACGAACTGAAACACGGTCCATACAACCTTTCCGAATTCTGTTTCTGATCATTTAAAAGAGGAATGCAAGATCTGCATTAAGCCCTCTATTAGGAAAAATGAAAAACAGTAACGTCTACTGTTGGGGTTACCGTGAGAACACCTCCCTTTTAGTTTCATAGAGGAGAAAATAGACACATAAAACACTCATTAATAACAAGGAAACAAACCACTTCCCCATAAGCAGCCTTAACAAATGTGCTGGTTTTTATTTTAGAAAGTTTTAATTGAGTGATATTTCAAAAACCATAACAAACTTAAAGATATTTCCCTTTTCACTTAATCCTCATTTGGTACTCAAATCCATCATTATGGTTCATTTAGACTTATGTATTATAACTATTAAGAGTCAAAATAAATCTTTTACACATTGAGGTCTTTTTTGTCTATTGTCTCACAGAACAGTTTGGTAAGGTTTTTGTCTTCTTGCTCTGTAATGTATCCGATTCTTAGAGAAACTAGAACATTAAGAATATCTCTTAGTGTAAACGTATGCTTACATGAAAAACGTAAAGATAATATGTAGCATATATATGTATACACATTACATATATTATATATGTTAATGTTCCACATGAGCTAAAAGTAAAGTAAGCTCTTCTGGTAAAATAATTATTCTTAACCACATTAAAATTTCTAAATTTTACTTTGTATTTTGAAATACTGTATAACTTCACAGAAAAGTTGCAGGCTGTGAGTTACTCCCCACTCCCCAACACGCCAGCAGCTTCAGCCAAAGCTTTGGCCCAGACCAAGATGGAGCCAAAGAAACCACGTTGACTTCTTCAGCACCATTTGAACTTTACTGAGGAGTGCCAAGAGCTTCCGGTTGAGTCTTCTCCTTCAGGACGATTGTGCAATCTCCATTTCACACATTTCCTCTAAGAGTCACGTCAGAATATCACACAGACCACCAGCTCTACTTTTTTTTTTTTTTCAAAAGAAGCACCATGAGGTTTGTGAAGTTTTAAAATTCATGACGAATTATTTTTCTGGTCTTCTCTCACAATCAGTAACTATAGCAAACACTGGGAGAAAAAAAAATGAGGAGAAAAATGGGAAAATCAATTTTATCTCCTGCAATTACAGGAAATAAAGTCTAGAGAATATTCTGCTTTATTGAATTGGATCTGAATCATCAAATGAAAGACATTTTGTCCATTTGGCTTATTCATAGAATATGGTTTATTACATTATATAGTAAGCTAGAAGATATTGGATGAGTCATTTAACCACTCACCAAGGTTCATTTAGTAAAAGACCACCCCTGTTGCTCTATAGGTTATGATAGAGACTTAGAAAAGACAAATGCATTTTATAGCTATTATCAGTATTAGTCACAATGCCTCCTTTTGTTGGGCAAGGAGAGGATATTTTGTAGAAAAATAAAAGAATCCAGTAACCTGAGGTAAATAATTTGCCTACTGTCGCAGAGAAGATGAGGGACAGAGAAAAATCAAGGACTCCTGGCTCCTCATCTGGTACAAAACCCAAGGGGACACGTCACTCTCGTAAACACATGGGACTGATAAGAGGCCCCCCGTCCTCCCTGGCACACAGGAAGACATGAGTCGTGTGCTTTTCTGGGTGAAAAGGAGCTTAAGCCACCATGCAGAAAGGACATCTCAGCATCCAGAGAAATCGTTAAGAGTAAGGGGAAAGGACCACGCAGCTTAACTTTGTCTTTCTTGAACAGGGAGGAATGAACTGAAGTGCTTAGCTACTGAGAAACTGTATCCTAAACATAAGAAGTGATGTGTGTCCCCAAATCGCGTCATATGATAAACACATGTGCTTGTAAAACAACCCACTCCAAACCACGTACTGAAGTGAAAAGAGGGTTGAAGATGGATTTTATTTGATGAGTCATATACTAATCTCAGTGTATGTTCCCAACCCCATTACATGGATGGCAGCCCCGTCTGGAACACACCAGACGTGGTCGCAAACTTTCCGAGCCTATTTTGGGAAGCAGCACGGCTGGACACGGGGAACTCCAGGCCAGGGACCGACCCCGGGAGCCACGAGCATGACGGGACTGGTGTCTTTGGGAAGCCACAGGGCAGAGCCGGTGGAGCTGCCCACAGGGCTGGAAGCAGAGTGGGGAGCCCTCCCTGAGGGGGTTACTATATTTATCCATACCTGACACATTCGAAAGTTAAAGCTATAGAAGTGACAATGCTTCTCCTTCTATACCCTCGTCTCACCTACGGCTGAAGACCAACAGTATAAAATTTTGTCGGCTGCGTGGGACAGTAGATTTCAATTCTATGCGCGCGCACGCGCACACACACACACACACACAGAAAACACGTATTTCTAAACAGGATATTAATTCTTGACCTGTATTATTAAAGTTTCTTAAAGTTTCAGAGCAGATTTTCTCCAAGTGTCTGAGGACATCTGTGGAATATACGGCTGTATTCTTGGGGATTCGAGTAGTCACTTCGTTTTTTTGTTTGTTTTTGTGTGTTTTTTTTTTCCCCCCTATGTTGGGTTTTCATTGCTCTGATGCCCTTTAAAAACTTAACGCAGCATATTCCGGATCATCTGGAGGGTCCCAAACTGCCATTTGATTTGTGCTTACAAACAAATTGATGCCACATGGTATTTCTAAAGGGGAAAAAAGAAATGGCTTTAATATAGAAACCATGCATTCACCCCCAAATGAAGGCCAAATGCTGTCATGATTTACTGTACAAAATAAGTTTTCACAGCCGCTCCCAAAGGGCAAATTGGGGTGAACTGAATCGTCACACGGCACATGGTGAGGCAGACCGGGCATTCTCTGCCACAGGGGAGGCTGTCAAGGCGGCTCCTTGTGCCAGGCCCCCTGGGCACTTGGAGCATCACCAAGGGCGGAGGAAATCACAGGTGTTCGCCAGCAGCGGGCGTCTCGTAGGACATGTGCCGCAGAAGGTTTTAGTGGAGCACGTTTTCATGGAACGGGGCATAAAGACAACTCGCCTTTGAGCATAGAATTGTGGAATAGCAGATTTGGGCAGGAATAGCTAAACGGAAAGAAATATCCTTGAGGGAGGCTTTGTCGTGCAAATTAGGTCCATTTAAAAATGCAATGTGTAGCAATTATAGATGGAAACACTGAGAACTTTCCAGAAGCATGGATCCCGTGCTATTCCGCTCAATGAAGTTTGAGCACAGGCTTTGAGACAGTCTGTAACCTTGGCGAGACATGGTCCCTACCCTTAGCATACTTACAATTTAAGGAAAGAGGCTCCTAAAGAAATGATTTCAGTAAAATTTGGGCGCTGTGGGCATCGCTAAGTCTTAAGCACGATTTTCATTTTTTTCAAAATTCAAAGAAAAAAGGGTATTTGTATGGGAAAAATTATTTTTCATCCAAGTTATACCTCATTATGTCCTTACAAGGGGAGAAAGAGAGGTGCCTTGTTTAGTCAGCTCAAGAATCAGGACCATGCAGACTGGAAAAGGAGCTAAACCTGTGAGAGCCATGTGGCTTGGTTAGCTTGTGGTATGAGCTAGGCGTATCTCTAAGAAGCCACATTTATCTCACTGTTCTGTGCTCATGTATTATAAGAATGACTTATGAGTAATGAGGGCTGCAAAAAAGTCTACTGCCTCTGCCGCTTTGAGGTCAGAGCCACAAATCAGCCTGGAAATTCGAGATCCAGTGGGCCAAGAGCTCCATAGTTTGGATGCTCACAGTTCTCAGGGAAGTGAGCTGCAGCCTCAAATGGAAGTGGGCGAAAGCTTCGAAGTGAATTCTAAGGAAGGGCAGCCGGAGCTGGAATTACTCGAGAAATCTGATGAAGTTCAATAGCTGAGCGTCTGGCATAGGTTCAATGACTTGGAACCTGTGAATTTATTTGTCATAATAACTGTTCACCCCAGCCTCACCCAAACTCATGAGATCCTATTGTAAGTTAGACACAGAGAACCTTGTGATAAAATCCACAGAAGAAAGATGTGTAACGTAAAAAGATCGGTCATAATTGCAGTTGATGCTGGTGTCGGGTAAGGATTCTGCCTTCCAGAAGGTTATCCAAGCCGAAATCTGGACCCTTGGAGAGTGTTCTGCTTTATTTATTGTTCCGCAGTATTGCCTGCCTTTTCCCAGGGTTCTCTGTGCTCCAGAAATATTTTTGTGTATGTCCCTTTTTAGCAGCCTAGCTGCTGATTTCAGTGAAAAATGGATGGTGGGGTATTTATTCATGCATGTAGTTTTCCTTTTCTTTTTGCATTCTTTAAAAATAAAACCTTATCACTTCATTCCCCCAGGTAGTGATAGAAGTCAGGCAGAAATTATTTAAAGGAAAAAAAATGAGATTAATGTTTTAGTTTGAATGTCAAAAGCAGAGAGAACTTGGGCAGTATAAAAGGGTCATGAATTCACAGGCAATACTATCTGTAGTGTTTATCTTCATATGTAACCAAATAAAAAAAGATTTAGAATTCACTTTTTAATATGAAATGAATATGTAACTTACTAAAGAGCTAAATTGTTGACAACAAAATGAAAAATTATTCGCTAGCTCTTTTACTTTCTTTGCCTTTTATTCGTCTCACTCTTTTCTTGAAAGCTCATTCCATAAGCATGTTTTATTAATGATCTATTAATAAGCATTCACTTAAAACATGACTGATTAAAAAGTAGACCTGATTTTAAGTAAGCGTTCTGAAAATGTTTCATTTATTGAATTCATTGAGGTTTAAGTTCTCATTTGTATAGCTAGAGGGTAAATTACAGATACTCGTGCTTGTTTTATCATTATAATGAAGGCAGCACTCATATGTGCCATACTAATTAAAATTCGCTTCTGACCCATGTAAATTCAGCCTCTCCTCCAAATAGATTATTTTCACATCTTTATATAAAATTTACTATATGTGTGTGTGTGTGATAATGAAAGTATCTATCCTTAGTGTAACATAATCAAAGTTAAGAGAAAGTAAAAATTAGGTTCAGACTTTTTAATACTGCAGGGTACATTTTTAGTACCCTACAGAGAGAATTAGTCACACGACTCCCATTAATTTTAATGGAAGCTGCATGGGCAAATCGTATGCTGAAATTCTTAGGAAGTTAAATGTCAGTAGAGTTTACTAGTTTCATTTTTCCTCTTTGGGACTTTGGTTTTGACTACCTTTCCTTTCTAATGGTCTAGAGGGAAGACGTGTCAATAAAAATGATTAACATAAATGTTTTCCAAGTTTTATAAGCCCCCATTTTCTATACTTTTGCCCAGAAGTTAGAAGTCTGAAAACAATGCTTGATAGCATTTGAGGTTTAATTAGCAAGTAAATCCAACTTAAAAAAAAAGGACACAGTTTTGGAATATGTATATAACACTATTTTTTAAACGTAAATACTGTAGTGTTCTTTATCCCCTAATGCTTACTCATTATTCACATTTCTCTTTGCAATGACAGTAGCAAAATCAAAGACTTTGAAAAGATTTCATTATAATAAATGTTAAAATTAAATACCTTTGTTACCATGTGTAGGTGTTTATATTTGAAATGAAATGTATTGGGCATTCTACATATCAGTCTGATTAAGATATTAGACATCACACTGAGGCACTATTGAGAAAGAAACACATGGACAATTAAAACTAAAACACACTCGCAAGGGGCCAAAGGTACCTAGGTGTTCTTCACTGCCGTTAGCAATACCTTTCTACGGTGGCGAATTCGCCCACCTAACTGGCGAATTTAACCAATCCATTCAAAACTCGTTTAGTATAATATTGAATTTACATTTACCACATAATACAAAAAGAGGTAAGTGGAGATTCTTCTAACGTCAACTCATCCAGATGTTCACACCACTATTAAATTGGGAAGCAACTAGGTTTCTCTCTATTCTCTCTTTCTTCTATCAAATAGATCTATCTGCATATAGAATTTTCTAGAAAGTCACCATTTTAGAAAATTAGCTTAAAAAATTATTTTAAAGAACCCTCTGTGTAAACTTACAAGAGTCTTTCATTTTATCTTATGTGTCATCTAAATAACCAACAAATAACTTATCAGACAAAAAAGCATGGTTTAATCAAGAATAAAAAGCAGACATTAATGAGAGCACCGATTTTAACATCATAGATAATTTCATCTGGGGAAAATGTTTTAGAAATAAAAAGATTGCTCAAATACAATCTGTTATGTAAGTTAAGTTTCCTGTAAAAACATTAGTTGGTTTTCATATGAACCCGTGAAACGTGTACCATCAGCAAATATTAGTGCTGAAAGAAACATGAGCCATCTAGTCTACCCCATCACTTTTCAGGTGAAGAAATTGAGCCTCCAAGAGTTTAGATGATCATCCTAAATTCGTTCAACTACTTAGTCGCAAGGAAAACTAGAATCTAAATTTCTTGACTCCTCATTCATTCATTGGGTGATTTTTTTTTTTTTTATTGAGCACTTACAATGGCTTTACACAACTTTAGGAAAAGAGTCAAAGTGATGAACAAGACAGTCAAGATCCTTGCCATCTTGGGTCTGATATTCTAAGTGGGGAGATACAACAAAGAAAGAAGTAGGTAAAGGGAAAAAAAGATAAGTTTTAGGTTGTGGTGCATACTCAAAAGGATTTGATGTCATTTTTCACCAACTGAGAATGTGACTCTTTGATAGAATTTCTCTTTTCTTCTCCTTCGATATCCTTTTCCTTTTCTCTCCTTGAAGTTAAAAGTAAAGACAGACTTATCAATAGATCTACTTTCATCCATCTCATTGGTCAAGTTCCTTCTAAAGGCATCCACATATTCATGAAACACATCAACATTTGCCATGCTACATTACATTCATATTATATGTTTATCAGCTGTCAAAGATGCCCACTTCTGTTGGAGTTTTTCAGTATCTGACTTTTGCAGAATTTGGTCTTTGGAGTTTGCCGCCCCCGCAACCCAATGTCAAAGGAGAAGTTCAAAGACTGAAAACCTAAGACTGTGTAGTAGAAACAGTTTCAGAAAAGGTGCATGGGCAATGACTCTCCTCCAGAGCAAAATGGTTGTCCCTCCATGGTCATTTCTCATTCCGTGTGATTTTTCTGTGTAGAGAACAAAAGACAGTTTGAAAGATGAGGTAGGGTGTGACTCTGGCTTCTTGTCATTCTATGAAATTGTACTGACAGTCTCGCCGTCAATGTCAGACAGCGAAACTGTTTCCTCACACAAGCAGAAAGGATGCTCAGTTCTTTTGTCTTTCATTTTTTCTTAATGCATAATTTATGTATGACCCATTTATTAATAACCATGAAGTGTTGTACCTGGAAATCTGTTCACAAAAGAACAGAATATACAGAATAAAAATGAACACTTCATAAGGCAGATATTATTTTTACATTAAATAAAACTCACCCTAGTTAATTCTTTCTGGGACTGTTGGATAAAGTCCAACAGAAATTATTCAATTATTAATATAACCATATTTATCAAATTGAACAAGAATTTCAACTATATCCTGGTTACCAATAAATCTCAAGGGAAATAAGACATTTTTTATAATGACATATTCTACCTAGAAGAGGAAATATTTCAATAAAGCACCATTTCTGTGATTGCCTTGAAGGCAGTTTCTTGTATGTATTTTCCTTGCCTAACATAATGGCACATTATATTTTAATGATGAAATCTACAATAGCTAACTAATATTTATGAAATAATTCATATTTGCGAAGCAACAATCTTATAAGTTTAGGTACTATTATGATTTCCAGTTACCAAATAAGAAGATTAAATAATTTGCCCAAGGTCACTTAATCGATGAGAAGAAGAGCTGGGACTTGAAGTATCTGACTTTAGAACTCACCTTCTTAACCAATAACTCTTCTACTTTCCATGACTTATTTTTAGTAGGCATTCAAAGAAAAATATATCTAGATTAAATTGAAATCCCAATAGATTTAGCCTTTGTGATCTAAGCCATTAAGAGGCTGAAACTTATGGACAAACGTCTGGGGTAAAAAGTAAAACATTTAGTCTCTTGAATAATTCTATGTATTCCAAATATTCTAGGCCTTGTAGAAGTCTAGAGCTGGAAAGGGTTTTAGCAAACATTCTAGTCCAATCTCTTCCATTTTCAGATGTGGATATAATCTCTTCTGTGTCCTGAGAGGTGACTCAGTTACTGAATGTCATACAGCTTGCTAACAGCAAAGCCAAATTTCCTAATTTTCAGGCAAAAATAGTTGAATTACAGCCTTCTGTTTTTATTTTTCTTTATATATTTATTTGAAAAATGAATTACCCCTACCTAGATTGTTAGCTTTATATAGTATGGCAGACAGGCTCTTAAAGTGTGCTCTGTCATCCCCACCTCCTGACATCCATGACTTTGTGTGAGCCCCTTTCCTTGAGTATGGATAAAACCTATGACTTGCTTTTAACTAATAGAATATGGCAAAGGCAATGAGATGTACATAATACATGTATGTGATTATGCGATTGCGTCACATAGATCACAGCTCCATTTTGCAGGAGTCTCTGTTGTTCTTGCTGGCTTTGATGACGCAAGCAGTCATGCTGGAAGGCCCATGTGCTAAAGAGCCAAGGTCAGCCTCCAGGAACGGGAAGGGAGTGTCCAGCCTGCAAGGACCTTCCCCTGACAGCCAGTAAGAAAAGGAGGCCCTCAATCCGGCAACCACAGGAAATTATTTATGGAAATAACCTTAGCGAATTCATAAATGGACCCTTCCCCGCTTGAGCATTCTGATAAGGACTCCACCCTGAGCAATGCCTCATCTACATCCTTTCTGAGGACATAGCGAATCTGTGCGTAGACTCCTGACCACAGAAACTGGTGGATAGCAAATGTCCGTTGTTTTAAGCCACTGCTTTTAGGGTAATTTACTGTACAATAATAGAAACTTAATGCATGTAGTTATCCATTTTATGGATGAAAAACAATATCTGAAAAAAGAAATTCAAAAATTAAATATTAATGATGAATTACTTATAACACATGAAAGAGTTTGGAATTTATTTCTGGGGTAACGTATCAATTTAAAAATTTACAATCTTTCTAAATGTTATGTGTCCTATGTTAGATGAAAAAGCATGAAAACTTTGATAAAATAAACTTAGAAAGTCCAAAATAACCAAATGCTATCAAACTTTAATGTTTATTCACATTAAAAATTGAAAAGTCTGTATTTTTAGGGATTTTTTTACCCATTTTAGAATGCAATATTGTATTTTTTTTTTTATTCTACTTAGAGACAAGTGAATAGAAAAAAAGGCATATGGTATGATTTTTTTTTTCTTACTGTAACTTTTAGAACACAAAAGCAATGAGGAAAGCTGAAAATACGATTTTATTTTTACAAACAATAGTCTAAAAGAAGACCTCCAGAAACAACCCGTTTCAGAGGAAACACTGGGGCATTGGTTAAAACCAGAAAGTTTTTTAATTGTACGACTTACTGGCTTTACCAACTTTTACTGGTGGGCGCCTGTGAACTTCAGGACTAGTTTAAGAGCTGCACGGTTTTCATATTCGGGACGCCTGCGTGCAAGTATGTGTACAGATAATTGCTATGCCTCATGGAGGATATGAACTGTGTAAAATTACTGTAGGAAGTTGTAAATGATGTATGAAATGAGAAATCTTTGTTGCCCACTGGCAGTACACAGATAATAGAACAGAGATAGTGACGTGCAATCTCTCCTCTGTCATTTGTCATAGTACTCATCTTATAAAAGGCAGAACATATCAGAAAACCTGAGTGTCAAACATGCATACTAAACAATGGATTTTATTTCTCCTCGTTAAGGTCCTGCCTCTTTCTTTAAAACCAGTTTATAAAATCTTTGTGCCACAGGTAAATGTAAAGAACTTCTATGTTAATGATTTCAGTTACCCATCCAAAAACATTAAATGCAGAAATTCTAAGTAGCACTGTGTGGATACGCCTTTAGGCTCATAGTGCTCAGTGTGGCCGAGTTTCTAGACTTGCCATCCAGAGTAAACCTTTTTGTGTATATGTAGAGGCTTTATCTGCAATGTCTAATATACAACCATTAAAAACATCTGAGGGTAAAATTGATATTTTTATCTTGCATCCCGATGTTTGAAAGACTTCGGATTTCCCCATCATTGACCGGCAGAAGCAAATGGAAACCTCACCTTTCTCCTAAATTCGTTTTAATGTAAAACTCTTGTCAAGTAATTAAACTTATGCATAGTCTCTGTCATCTGGTCACAAAATATCCTAATTCCAGGAAAACAAATCTGAGAATGGAAACAAAAACAAAATAGAAAAGAAAATTCTTTGCAAGTTGACATATATTTTTAGATTACAGACTTTAAGTTTAGAAATTTCAATAAACAGAACAAATGAACTAAGGTTGTACCTATACACAAAAATAAGACCAACATGATGAAGTAAGTTAAAAATAAGTACATAAAATTTTAAGTGGAGTATTTTTTCCTCTAGAAATTGACAGCTTACCAGTGTAGAGCTCAAAATATAAGAGGTGATGATTTTTAATGACACTTGAATTTAATTTTTTATATATACAGTAGGAAATTTAAATATTCATGTAATTGCATCTTTCTCAAATATGAATGTGTTCCTTCATATGCCAGTTATGATTTTGTTAAAAACAAACAAACAAACAAAGAATATGCTCTGGCATTTGACATTTTTTATAGCATGCTATTGATAATTCTTTCTGAAAGTTGTAAAATATTTCTTCATCAAATGAGTTCATCTCTTCTTAGAATCACTACTGATTTCTCTTTTGCTTGATGAAGCTGAAAGTGAAATGTCTGATTTTATTTCCCATCAGTAGACCACATAGATAAATATATTTAGTTTTGCATGTGAATCACATAAAAATGATGGTCTAGTTGTGTCGCTGCGAATCGAGTCAGAAGAGCATAAGACAAAACAGAATCTATGTTTTATTTATTTTCTAAGTGAAATGTAAATATCGATTCATTACAGCAAACAGCAGAAATTATTTAAAAATCTTCAGTCTCGAAAAAGAAAACTGAAATGTTGACCCAATATTTAGATTATATTTAGAATCTATACATTTTCACCACCACCTTAGGGTTAATATACAAAGAAACTCCTGTTTGTTTCATGTTTTCTTTCTCTTCTTTCCACTGTACTTGTCCCATTTGTCACTAGTGTGCTACTACCCACTCAGCCCCTGGTCCTTTGACCCAGTTTTTGTTACTCTCATTAGCTTATAAAAAATTTAGTTGCTTTCTTCTCCTCTTTAATATCTGTACAGATTGAAACTTGGACCAGCATATACTAACAATGGACTGCTCTATAATCCCTCTCTCATGGTATTTTCATTTTCTTCATTGTTTATGTGATCAAAAACACAAAAGCTGGGAAAATTCTGAGAGTACCAGCTGGGTAGACAATTAAGGAAACACTTGCTCATGTCCATACGTCAGATCATTATCCCTACTGTCCACACAGAGAGGCTGTCAGAGTCAGCAACCACATATTTTGTTTCCCACGATAAATACGACATCCACCCTCCACCTACCCCCAACCAACCACCATCACAGCAGCGCTGGGATTAATTTACATCAGGAAAATAGGGAGAAGTCTATGAGGCAAGGAAAACAGGACCCACTTCTAATATTGATCAGTAAAATCACTCTAGAGTGATTGTATTTGCTCTCGGGTCTGGGTAATTATTCAGAAATGAATGTAGGAGTCGCATGATCAAATCGTACATTTTTTGTGTCTCTTCGTATCTATCTAAGCATGTCAGAATCCGCACAGGACTTTGTTCCATTCCTAACGCATCCACGTGGATCTCTAGATCAGAGATCTTTCATCCCTGTTAGGAAATTCCCACGTAGACTTCAGTTGACTCAATCCAGTGGAAATATCTAAACCCGTACAGCAAGGATAAGCTAAGTCAAAATGTACCATACTTTTCTTTTAACCAAAAATTTTGTCAAGAAGAATTGTCTCTTAGTGAAAATTTTGCAGGGTACCTTTGGTTGATTGGAAGGACAGAAATGACAGTCAGGTCCTTTTGTGAGTTCGTAGCGTATTTCTGTCCTCCCCCCACCCCCCACCGACCTCTGGTAGCCATACTTTCTGCTAATCATTTGCCCTGACACCTCTCTGAAGTATTTACCAGTTGATATCTACATTTGACACCAGAGTTAGTTTGCATCAGAAGAGTTACATTTGATGAAGGCAAAAACTTTTACATGTAGTAGATCACATTTGACTATAAAGACAGTTTACCCCACACTTCCTTTCAAACCACATACTTTTATGTTAAGGAATTATGCTTCTGTGAAATGTTGCTATATGTGATTTCTAAAATCGAAAGAGCAGGATCTTTACTTTTTTGGGGGGGGGGGGCGTCGATTCATGAAAATTCACATTTTTTCTTGTAAACACTATCTCTTTTGGCAGAATATAATCAGAGATTCCATTACAGGTTATTTTGTGATTCACATTTTTACTTGATCTTCATACGTAAAGATATTTCAACTGTCTTCATGAACCACTTAATTTAACCAATTTTATTATAAGCATGAAGCCTGTCATTTCTACTGAGACTGTTGTTAACTTGGTTTTTAAAAGATGGTCACATCTACCACGAATACATTATGAACATATCTCCATGCTTGATAAGTACTGGTATCATGAAACTGGATACTGTAAATTATGAAATAATGAAATATTAATTAGGTATTTTGGGGGAAAAAAATCTCTACCCACCAAATGGCAGGTAATCTAAATGTTTTGAAATAAGAGTATTCAGCCTTCCTTTATGACAGCTAACTTTTTAGTTTCCTTCCAAGTGAATTTCTCTGAACAATTTTCAACACTTATGATTTTCTTCGCCTTTTGTTTTTTTTTTTTCACTGTGTTCGTTTGATGCCTATTGCCAGTTAGTTGCATACATTCTTGTGAAATACAAGCCATCTTCTTTTCAAATTCATTCTAGAAAGCTGAGCTACTAGACATATTTTACAGCATAGGCATTTATCTTATCCGAATACCACGCCAAGACCATGCGAAACTGAATTTATCTTTACAGATAAATTTTCTTTTTGAAATTTGTATGAAAAATATTCTTAGTTGTATATGCTGAATTCAGGCAGTCTTTTGATAACACAAGGGAAAATGAACTTATCACAGAAGGAAAGGCGTTAAATGAATAAATTTTAAAAAATCGCCATGGAAGCATAATTTTCACTTAAACATGAAATAAATTGAAATTTCATTGTAATTAGAATAAATATTCTACCATTACCTAAAATATGTCTGCTGTTTTAAAAAATATGTTGTTTAATGCAGATTTTGCATCCGTGGAATCTTGTGCAGTCAGTGATTCATTTCTATGTACAATTGAGTAGTAATGAAATTAGTTAATTGCATATAAAGCATTTAGGAATTTATTATCTGACACGCAGTAAGCACTCAGTAAATGCTCAGTGTATATTATTACTATGTCAATAATAATATAAACCTGAGTTATTACTGATAGAATATCAGTAAATATTTTTATAAACTCGAATTGTGTAGTCTTTCCTGCTCCCCCATTTTTTTTTTTTATTATTATTATCATTTATTTATGCCTACAGCACCTGGTCTCCCTAGATGGTCTCCCATCCAAGTACCAACCAGGCCCAACCCTGCTTTGCTTCCAAGATCAGACATCAGGCCTGTTCAGGGTGGCATGGCCACACATCATGGACCATGGCTCCACTGGGGACCTTCTGCGTGTAAAGCAGACGTGCTAACTGCCACACTATGGAACCGCATCCTCCCCCATGTCAATCAAAGTCTGACCCTTGCTTCTAAGCCAACGCAAACGCCACAATCTTCAGGGAACTGCCCTCCGATCAAAGTGATTACTAACCTTTGAAAGAACTTTTCTGAAATAGCTCATTGGCTTCTTCCCAGCTCTGCCTTTGCATTCGCATGGTATCTCCAATGCATTTCCTCCCTCCTCCCATTCTGAGCTGCACTGGAAGCCAGGCGAGGGCAGGGACTCCTGTATCTTAGCCTCGTGTGGTCTGCAGCCAGTACCACAGGCTGGCGTGCCACCGGGATTTCGTATCTGCCTGTGGAAACCACCAGTTAGACTCTGGTATGTCTTTAGTCAAAGACACAGGCAGGAAACAGGTGAATCAAATGGACTTGATAAGCTCCCTGTTAGAAAGAGATACAAAACGATTTAGTTAGCGCAATCCTTCCTTCACTGATTTAGGAAACTTGGTTTTGGAACAATCCTAGAACTCTGAGCTGCCTCGACTTCTGTTTCGTAGCAACGTAGGTACCGGCCGTGAGCAGGTGCCACTCCAGGTGTGCCTGCACCGAGGCGAAACTGAATTTAGCTTCCTCATTCCCGCTCAAAATGTTGCTCTCCTTTGAAGGCTCTATAGATATAGAACGAAGACTATGCTTTCCAGCCAAGGGCACAAGAAACAACATTCTAACATGAATTATTTTAAGCTTCAAAGTTAAATCACCTTTCACTAGTCTCAAAAGCAGGGTGGTTAGGATATGATAGGATGGGATAGGATGGGATGGGATGAAATGGGATAGGATAGTGTTGATTTTAAGGTCCACATTCAATTTATTTTTATTATTATAGTCATATACTTGTTTTTACTCAAAACCCCTTTGTTTTCCCTTTTTTCTTCTTGAATTTTTTTCACTGCTTTTTAATTTATCCATTCTTTTCAACAAATGAGTGTCCTTCCTTAATTACCGCCTTCCATCATTTTTTCCCCCATTTGACCATCACATTCTCAGTCAGTGGCATACTGTTTTGTCTTTGGAATGATTTAGGGATTCAGAGTCAACCTTTTTTTTTTTATTATTTAACAAATATTTCTTGAGCATTCTATTAGATAGTCTTTTCATCCTTCCAGATCCAATTCCCAGTCTTCTCTCCTCTCTCGTTGTCCTGGGAAGCTGGTCTTTATGGGCCGGATCAGTTGGGCTCCAATCCCTCCATCCTGCGATTGGGCTTCTGTAACGGCACCACATGAAGGTGGAGTTTTCCGTTGCTGCGTACACTGCCTAGGCCAGGTCTCCTACAGGTAGAAAGTTTTCCTGTGGTCCTGTAATTCCTGGCTCCTCTTGCTCCTTCTGGCCTAAGGAACAGCTCCCTCCTTGTTGGTTTCTCTTAACCTATCCATGCCTTATAAATAAATTCTTCAATAAATCTCAATATCTGACCCATTGCATGTGCCATCTATTCCCTGATAGGTCAAATCTCCTGCTCTGTGCCCGAATTCATACAGTCTTTGCTATACATTGTGCTGTTAAATCTTACAAACAAGTTGATACCATAATCCATATTTTATACATAAAGATAGAAACGCTCAGAACGTTTAATGAACTTTCCCAGACATGCAGCTAACAGACAGGATAGCCAAAAACTGCACCACGACCTCCGACTCAAAGTCTCGCACTCTTTTTCCAGCTGTTCAGTTTTCCCCTCCCCCTTCCTCGACAGCTTCCTCCTGGTAACGTCCATCACTGACTGTTTATAGAGAACCTACAGCGCGTTGTAATATGATGAAACTGCATCCAGATGATTCCTAGAGTTGTAGGAACAACAGACACCTGACTAGCTATCATTTTGGCCAAGGATCTCTGTGAGCTCTAGGAAGAGCTCACATGTTTCATATTAGTATCAACACTGGATTTAAGGATTATCTCCTTATAAGTCTTTGAAAGCATTGGAATTAGAATCCCTTTTGCTTATCCTTGATGATATGTTAAATAATGGGATGAATAAATGGATGGACAGACAAGACAAGGCAGGACAAGACAAGATAGCAGACTATTAACAGACCTGTGGGGGATAAGGAACACCTGACCTAAGACCCAGATGCTGACCATGGAGAGGAAACCAGTTCACCCAAAGCTCACTGCTTCAGTCAGTGGGCAATTCAGCAGATGGGATCCAGTGAAGGAATGTAGGTTCTGGGCTTCCTTAGAGCTGTAGGGGTCACCTGAAAAGATGTCCGTGTACACCAGAACTGTGAGTTCTGAAGGATACAGGGAGCAAAAGTACGAGTAAAAATCAGGTGAGAAGCTAGAGTAACATGTGCTCTT
>KE768474.1:702-17899 GCA_000465285.1 Eidolon helvum | reverse complement strand
TTTTTTTTTTGTGCTGGGAGAGTGAATAAAATAATACATGGAAAATATGCAGCCCAGTGCTTGGCACAATGTATACGTATGGTCTAACAAATAATTTGGAGAAAGCTGCTGATACTCATGCCTCTTCTATGATGGACTCAAGACGTGGGTTGGGTCTAAGATACAGGGCAGAGATCTTAACTGGGATAAAAAGAAAATTGGGAATCAAGGCATGAAGTGATATCATGGCTCAGCTATAAACACCTACCCTATAGACAGCTGGGCCCCACACAAAATCACAGCAGAAAAAGAATGCCTGCTAACAACCCTTCCACAGATACCCTGATCCCCTCTGCTGATTCAAAGTTCTCAGTTTACGCCACAGTTGAGATCTATTTTTCCCACAACTGACCTGTGGCCCAGAATTAACTGTTCTTTTCTAGTCAACACCCTCATTTCGAAATTTCAGGTATTACGAAATCTGAAGTCATAATTAGTCATGAGAAGCACTTTTAGGTTTAACGTCTCCTCAAATGTTTATTAACCTTAGGAACCTTTACCTGGTTAAATGTTTTAATGTTTGGGGACTCACTCCCATGAGCTGTGGAACTTTCATTCATAATCATTAAGGGCAGAGAAGGTACATTTTGGTGTGTCTGCAGAGGGCCGTAATTTCTTAGAGCCTTATGAGAGAAAAGGCAAAGATACAGGAGTTTTGGAAGTTATGTTTCTATTCATGCCTCAGCATTCAATCTCTCTTGGTAGAAGGATTCAGAAAATTCAGTTAAATTTAAATAAATTATTAAGTTTTTCATAAGTATTTAAGTTACTCAATTTTTCTAAATTAATTTATACATTTAATATAGTTTTCAATCTTAAGTAACTCCAAATGGGTTGCAGGATGACAGAAATTGGAAGTAAAATTAATCTAGAAAAGTAAAGAGGCAAGAATATTTAAATATGCATGACAGGGGGAGTATAAGTGTGTAGCAACATATAAATTATTACGATTCATGAATATTATGACAAGGCTAATTAAAATAGTGTGTATTTTAGACAGATGTACAAACTTTTAGACATGTATAAATTAAAGAATGAAATAATAAATTCAAGAATAACACATACATACATATCTTTACAAAAATATTTTATATATTATGTTTATGTGTCTGTGAATATATAGACATATATATAATTAAAGGAAGCATCATAAAACATTTAAATAATTAGTGTTGGAACCATCTAGTTGTTAGCATTTAAAAAATTGTAGGCCCATACAACAAACAATACCCTATAAATGTTCATTTAAAATATTTAATTGAAAACTACAGGAAACTAGCTAACTAATTGCAAAACTACCCAAAATAATTTAATACTTATAGAACTCTGGAGGGCTAAATACTTGTAAAATTTGAAATTATAAATAAATTCACAAAGGAAAATATTAACAATTTTGGCCATTTAAATCTGCTAAAGAATAAACAACATAAAAAGAATGCAGCAAAAGGAGAATATTTGCCTCAAATGTTAATGTTATATAAAGAATTCTTAGAAAAGGAAAAAAATAGAAATACAGTCAAAAAACATGTAGATATATAATTCAGACAAAAGGAAATATCTTTTAGGAATTGGAAATCAATCAGGGAAGAGTAATCATGGGATCTTCTAGTCAAAGAAATACAAATTAAAGTAGCACAAATGTATTCTTATTTACTGAATCGGGCTAATATCGTTTTCTCTTGTTTTTTTTTTGTTTTTGTTTTTGTTTTTGACTCAGTGCTAGTATTAGTAATATTCTTGGTACCTATTTAAATTGATAAAAATCATCCAGAGGAAAAAAAAACTAGAAATAATTTTTTAAAGATATTTATTTTTTGATCCAAAAATCAAACTTCTTGAAACTTTAGGTATATATTCTCTGATTATAAAATATGATGTAATCTTTAGAGAAAAACTTTAAAGAGCAAAGAATAAGAGGAAAAATCATTAGTAACCTTCTATAACCACAGATAAATTTGGGTAAATGTCTTGATATTTTCATATGTACTCAAAATGTTATGTTGCTGAGCTCATAATATACAAATGTGTATATAATATAGTTTTTGCTTTGCTTTTGGCAAGAATCATTTTAGTGTTATGTAATCCTCTAAGATACATCCATGCCATGATTTATTTTGCCATTTTTTTTTATTATCAGACTTTGAGGCGATCTTCAAGTTTCTATTTAAATAACAATGCTCTCTATTATAGCAAAAGTTCAGAAACAATCTAAGAGTTTGATGGCATGAATGGTTAGAATCTATCTGGCTATAAAATTTAATAACAACTCTGCAGTATGCTGGAAATATGCTTATGATACGACATCTATCCATCAAATCAGAGTTTAGCTCTTCTAAGGAATTTCGCCTGGTGCACCGCATTGTACCAGGGTTAAATGGTCTACTCTGACGGTGCCTCCTTTTCCCATGGGCACCCAGGAAATGTTAACTTTATGACTGACTGAGTAGACTTGCCAATATGAAGGCTAAATAAGGTCAACAAAGCTTTGCCCTTGTTCTTCATGTCTTTAGCTTCCAGTTAGTGGTTTTCCTTCGCTAGGCATATGTTGGGCTTTTCAAAAGATTTGGAAATGTACCATGTTAATTCTATCACGAGGCTACATTTGGAGAACCCGTTCTACAGTTCAGTGTGAGGACATCAAGGCCATCCATACACTTATCCTGTTCCTACTCGTCTTGGCCCAAGACTGAGCATTTCCATCAGATGACACCTGTGAGAGCAGATGGCAATCAGACAGGCTTTTAACATTAAGACCAAATCAGAAGGGAAAATAATGCCTAATTCTTCTCTTGAAAACAAAGAGAATTTACTATAGAACGGCTTATAGGCTATGCAAATTAGGCTTAATTTCAACAATAATAATCCAGCATGAGAAACGAAATAGTTATATCTCTAGCAGTGACAAAGTCCTACATAATGGTATGTGAGGTGAAGTGCGATGGGAAGACTAAACTCGCTTTTCAACTAATTCATTTATTTCGTTCCTGAATGAAACAGTAGGAGATTTAGACGTGCTCATTGTCGGTCCTACAGTCAGCTTCGTCCATGTGACCAGCCGGGTGTTTGTACGGTGCCCTGCACAGCTACCTTTTCGCTGGCCACATCGCCCTGGACATCCTGGCTTATCCAGGCTGTCGCGTACAGTCCATCGAGGCGTCCATACTTCGCTCATAACTGTCAACAGAAAGGGCGCCTTCTGGTCACACACGAGGGCACAAGTCACCCAAGTCAAGGGACAAGGAAGAGATGGAATATCTGTTGTCCCTGTCGGTGTTAAGGCCAAGATTTTTACCCTTCTTTTTCTAAAATTGTGTATGACTTGGAAAGAAAGCAGAAACTTAAAAGTGGAAAGGTGTGAAAACCTTATCATAAATGTTACTTCTTCTGTTGAGATTTTGCTGGTTATACATGATTCGCTATTTACGTGACTGCGTTCTGTGAGCCTTGCGTGCCGGTTTAGGCACGCACATAATTGCTGCTTCAGGGGAATGGATCCTTGCTTAAGGATGAGAGAGGAAAACACTGTTTCTCTTCCTACAGACAAGGCAATGAAAGCTGGAATCAAAGAGGACTTTTTTTTTTTTATTTTCTCAGTTCATGATCCCCCCATACACACACGCACACGCACGCACAGTAGTGACAGATGCAGAGCTATAAAAAGGCTCGAAACAAGCACAACTTCTCAGCAGTCCACAATATAAATTAAATGCCTGGCTTTACACTCTCAAGTTAGTTTCATGGAATTACTGTCCCCCCTCCTGTTCCTACATCATAATTTTGGTCACTAAATATCCATGGGACTATACATTGCTTCAATGTAGAGACAGAATCTCATTCACTGTTGTAGCCAGAACAGAGTTCAAAAATCTGAAACCCATGCCAGCTATGAAAAGAATATTCCATTTAATTTTAAGTTTTATTTCTAGATTATTTCTACCACATAGAAAACCGAATTATTAAAGTTTAACGTTTATGCAGTCAGCAAGTTTATATAACCATAATATTCTGAATTATATCTGTTTTTAAAGATTTTTCCTCTCATATTCGAATCTACTTTGATTCTTAAGAGAATCCTCAAAATAAAATAGTTTTTGATTTGAAATATCATTCATTCATATAACATATCAGAAACAGAACTTTCCAAATAATGAAACAATATATACTCAGAGCCCAAGAGGCCCTATTAATTCATAATGGTACTAGGTGATGTTTACTGAGTACTTGCACGGTGCCAGGCCCTGTGCTATTTCACAGAATATTTAAAAATTATGTCTCGAGGTATCTCCCCTTGACATGATAATGCCCACTTTATAGCAAAGAAAAGTAGATATGAAGAGGTTAAGAATTCATCTAGTGTCACATTGCCATATTAACTGGAGCAAGAATTCTAACCCTCTTTTCACTGGTTCTAATGTTCCCACTCTTATGTACTTGGCTCTGTTGTTTGCTTGATAATAACCGTGTGCCTCTCTGTCCATTTCCACCACTGCAGGGGCCAGCAAATTACATTTGCCTATATCCTTGTCTTTATGGAAGCCTGGGGAGGGGGGGTGGAGTAAATTTTAACTTATAAATCTGAATTACTAATGCTAGGATCAAAGACTTATGGCCCCTTGAAATCAGATTGCAATCAAAGCAAATATGTATTTATTTGATTAACACCTTGAGTCCCTACTATTCGTAAAGCGTTCTCTATACATAAGTAAATTCCATCATTTTTTAACGAAGCAAAATATGTATATTACCTCAACAGAGTATACACCTGTAATAGGATTGATTGTTCATGGATGTGGTTGGTTTTCACATAATCTTCGATTCTTATGAGTAAATTAAACAAGCGACTTTTAGTAAATGTCTTTTTGAATAAAAGTGAATGTAACAGAAGAATAAAAGCAATCATTGATGAGGATATAGAAAGCTAGGCACTAAATCCTATCTAGGGAGCAAAATAAAACACACACACACACAAACAAAAACAAAACCAAAACAAAACAAAAAAAAAACAAGAAGTTGCCCACAGTCACATAGCTTTATACCCGATCTCACACAACCCGGCTGAAATGCACCAACCAGGACTAAACATAGCCTTGGAAAGGAATGTACCATTAATGTCACAGAAACAGGTAATTCAAAACAGATACTTTCAGGTGGAATTCTTGGATTTCATAAAATCTGTTCACCTCGTATAAGCCTATCGGTAAATCCACATCATTGAGAATGGTGGGGTCTACACAGCACATCACCTCAAGGATTAACCCTGCCGCCTCCAGCATTCTGACGTCTGCCTGGGCTGTCTACCCAACTCCGATCCATTTACCCATCTTCAGAACGAAATCGGCAGCCAAAGTCGGAGGACTTTGGCCAGGGGTGCTCTCTCCTTATTTCTTAGCTAGACGAAGAGAACGGGGACTTTCTCCTCTGTTGATACTCCCTTGGATTCAAAGAAAAAGACATGTTTGCTAAGTGACAGGGAAGCAAGGTGGCAGCACACTCAGGGACAGAGCTGAATCCCATCTCCAGTGCGCGTCTGCTCTGTGCATGCGGGCACATCACTTACCCTCTTGTGCTTCAATTTCTTTCATCCGGAGAGTGGGGACAGTAACAGTGCCCACCTCAGCGGGGAGCTGCTTGGATGAATGTGACAATGCGACCGAAGCCCTCATCACCATGCCTGGCACCCGGTGGACGTTCAGTTTGCTTCCAACTGTCAGCGATGATGAAAATGGTGGCTAAGGGCCTCACGAGACCTGTTTCCTAAAGAATCAGTCGTTCTTTCTGCCCCTGCCTCTCCCACTCCCATCGTCTCCTAGAAAACGACCTATTTTATTTCGTATAAACGTTTTTTTTTTCTGTGACCTTCCAAGGAAGGGGAGGGGAGTAACTAGAAGCAGAAAGGTGTCATGAGGCGCCCTGAGGACATGATGGTAGGTGAAGTAAGGCAGCCCCAGAAGGACAAATCCTGCATGCTTCCACTGATAGGAGATACTTAAATAGCCAAACTCATAGAAACAGTGAGGACAATTGGGGGTGGGGGGCGGGGAGGGTACATGGAGAATTGCTGTTCGATGTGCATAAATTTTCATTTATGTAAAATAAAAATCTTCTAGATCTGCGTAACGATATAATGCCTGTGGCAAACAGTACTGTAGCGTGTACTTAAAAATGTGTGAAGAGGTAGATCTCATGTGTGTTTTAATACAATTAAAGAAAAAAAACAAAAGCATCCTGAGTAGTGATGAAGATGCTAGGCCAATAGTGGAAGTATATGCCTCCTATCCATTTCAGTTGTTTTTACCAAATCCATAGGAAAAGAGACCCAGAATACTTTCAATACCTACATTAGAGTTAAAAGTTATCTGACACTTTGAGCCAGATTCTCCCAATCTGTCAGCTGCTGTCTGTTAGAGAAATTTTATGCCCTGAAGCAGTTGGGGCACACAATAATTCATAAGTGTGACTTCCAGGAACACCCACTTTATACAATACCAGCATTAAGCCTCCGAACTCCTAAGCTGGAACATACAATGATAATCGAACCAAGAGACAGGATTTTAAAGGGGCTGTGATGCCAGCCATTTCAAAGCTGTGTCCCTTAATTGTATAACACTCTCGTCTTTGTTCCCAAACATTTGTTTCTCGGATTCAGTAGGAGCACATTGGAAAAACAATTTGTGTGTCTCTTAAATATAAATGGTGCCACGATGAGCTATTATAAAAATTAAAAGGAGGCAGCAAGAAATAATGGTGGCGGAAATTGGAAATGCATAGCAGGCTGATTACTAGTTGGTGTCATACATTCTGTCATTTCTGATCATACATACACAGATATGACTTCCCATGGGGAAAAAAAAAAGTCTAGAAGCGTATTTGCTCACAATTTCAGTCCTGAATTTAGTCAGGGACTATTTTCACTGGCCTTATAAAATGAGAGAGAAACAACCACAGCCCTCTGATGAAGACCACGTTGATTAAATATGTAAAGTGGGAAGGAGTCACACATTTTAAGTTGCCCAATTTAGGCACAGTCTTTTGAGGTTATTTCTCTATCTTTGAATACAAACCTAAATTTTGAAAAGGAAAACCTTAAAGACTTTGAATCTCTTAACACGCAGTTTTGCTGTGAAATTTTTCAAAATTCTTCACATTATTGGACGTTTTAGTTTGAAAACACTGTGAAAGGTATTTCTTGACATGATTTCTACTGGATATTATATAAGTAAACATATTTTTAACCTGAAGATGTGAAAGAGCATCCTTGCAAATATAATATCAGCATTCTTGATATGTTTTAAAATAGATATGCACATCTGGGTCCCTATCAAACACTTAATAAAAGATGACTCCTCAAGGCAATTTGCAAACTATGGCTTCACCTAGGCATGTGTCAGTGTAAATCAGGAACCTTCAGTTCACCGTTTTTCTAAACAAGTGTGCCATAATCTTTGCCAGCTCTGTTTCCATGAGGCCATCATAAATCTCCCACACTGCACTGTCTTCGCAGAAGACAGTCAGAGATTCGAATACTTGAAAATACAGTGGACTGTATGTACAGCAAGTCTCTATCACAGTTAATAATCTGCTTCACCTGGGGGGGGCATATTTCATTTTAACAAAATCTTAATAGAAATGCACCCATCATGCTTAAAAGCTACCTCGTTATTGAAAGCCACCTTTTCTGTTAGGCTAGAATCGTGAAATAGGAATGGGCACTCCATTTAATGTACACACCATGTGGTTTGCATACGACGTTTGCTAAATTAACCAAGGTGGACTTCGGTGAATCGGATGCAAACGCAGATTCAAATGGCATAAGACATTTTTTCTCATTTTGCCACCACTGATATTTAATTTGCTTTGATCTAAACCTGCTAACATTATCCAACTGGAAGGAGCAACTAAGATTCATTATTTAACATTTATGTATAATGTTGAAGATGTCTGCTAAAAAAAAAGAAAAAGTAAAATAAAACGAATAAAATTTTTTAATTCTCAATCTTCAACTTAAAGTGGTATATTAAGATCAGGGGAAAAAATGTAAACCTTTCCCTTTTCTGGAATTATACTTTATAGTCTTGTATTTATTGAATGCATTCATAGGCTCCCTTAGGATGTGAAATGTATGGAAATATATGTGCATTACTAAAGGAAGAAGTAAATTTATTCTTTCCCCACATCACGCTCTTCTTTGCAGTAGAGGTTTTTAATTCAATACAGAGCTAGAATGAGACGGAGCCAATTTCCTGGTCTATATGTGTGACAAATGCTGAAGGTGGCACAAGATTAACAAATTAGTTGAAGTATAGATCTTAAAAGATTTTCTTCTATGTCTCTAAATCAAAATTCATACTTTATTTGAAATGAAGCCTTCTTTAGAATTCAGTAATGACTAAGAGTCTTTTATTTCTCTGCATTTAAGATGAAGAGATGCGGTGTATGACAACATAGTAGCAATTCTTTGAGAGCAAATTTTGTTATTTGTAGGAAAGCTTAAAGATTAGATATTTGGAATATACAATTATTTTTGTTGTAATCTAGCATCTTGAGTTAATACCGCCAATGTGTGATTAGGTAAAGATGAAAAATTCTTTTCAAAATAAGTAGTTAGTTACTCCCAAAATAAAAGCATGAAATGCAGAGCATAGGTAAAATTTATTTATTTATGCATTTTTATGGGTAAAAATAATGTTTAATATGTTAGATCCTAAATAAATACCCTTGCTTTTCTAATAACATTTTTTAGCTTGGTTTTATGTAAAAAAACTATCAGGCTGGGCTGTTTGACCGAACCTCACAATCATGTGTTTGATGTAATCCAGATATCTAACACCAAACAATGAAAACATCTGTGACAATAAAAGCATGTAACAGTTGTGGAATTGTTTAATTTGGGAGAAAATGGCTATGTTTGATAATCACATGTGCATGAATTGATTTCTTCTCTTTGTCAGGAAACTTTTATATTTTGCAAATGGTGCTTTTTTTTTTTTAAGGAATCGATTTATGATATGAAAGCTTTTTAAAAGATACTCAGAAATAACACATTTTGGATTTGGCTCACTCATTCAGGTTCAGAGCCTGGTGATGATCCACCTGGTTTTGCCATGGTTTAAATGATTTAAAAATATAGCTTTTTCAAGCAAGCACGGCCTTACTTCTCGTACCCAAACGTGGTAACACGCTTAAAATTCAAGAAGAGTTCGATGCGGGTTGTACATCTCAGTCACCCAATCTCCTTTCACATATCTGTTCATGTTGACAGACTATGTCATAATACATCAACAGAAAGATCAGCACAGAAGAACAAAATTTCATCGCCTGACAGCGAGAGGAAAACTGATTTTCAGTATTAAATTAGTAAAACTATACCATTACCTCACTTCCAATAAGTCTACTACTTTCAGAAAATAAGGTATCCTCTGCAATCACAAGTCTATGCAGAAGCCAACAGCATTTGCTTCTATCTTCGGGGTTGCTCTTTGACTGCCAGCCGATTTTCCTTTTATTTTATGTTTTGTTTTTTTTTTCATATATCTCTATGAAGCAACTTAGGAAATTTAAAAAATGTTTTAATGAGACGTGTAATATGTCTCCATAATGAGACATATGTAAAAAGGCGTGCCCACCAAATGTTTTGGGGCAAGCTTTCGTATATTAATCATCCGCAGAGACCCGCTGACCATCGAAATGGAAATGGTATTTAAGCCGCTGATAAAAGTCAGGTCCTTTTTTCATATAACCTCTTGCTCGGCTTGAATTTCAGTAGAAATCTAACAATACCTGTAATAAACGATGTCTTTTGCAGCCGGGGGCATCATCTGCCACTTAGTCTTTAATTTTGCCCCTGTTGGAACAGCCTGCGACGTATGCTCTCCTCTTTTGTCTATTATCTTAGAGTTGTGCAATGCCCAAATATTGACATCATCTACTTTTATCAGCATTAACTGCTCTGAAGCTTCCCAGGCCTGTGCTCAGCTCTATTTCTTCCTATTGATTATCTTCCTCACTCCAGCAGGTAGCTAGCCGGCGAGGCTATCCTGAGAAATAGCTTCCAATGACTTTATACGCACAATTTACACGGAATTGTTTAAAGAAGATATTAGCCTCAATACAAATCAGTGAACCTCATTTAGTCAATACTGCACAATTCTGCTGTTGGTACCCTGTCACATGTTCGTCCTGACAGTCAGCTGCTTCTCCAACCTGCACATTAGCCACAGGATTTGGTTTCATATTCAAATGAAGCCGAGTTTTTGCGCTTTTGCTTGGCTTTTTGAAATCTTTTCAGCCTACTTTTTACATCACCTCACCAAGCCATGTGATAGTAATATATTTTGAAATATAAAAACCTGAGATTAAATGTTTGATTTTTGACAGTGTTCTTAAATATAATAAATTCAAAAGGAAATACTGTTAAGTTAAAATGGAGTGGTTTTCATTAAGTCCAATCAAATGGTAGACAACAAAGGATCTTTTATTTGAGAATATGAAGTGAAAATGAAAACCAGAAAACCTTGACTAAGAAAAGGTCCAGCTAAATTATGTTGGAAGGAGGTATCCAGATTGAGCTGGGGTGTTTCTTTTGCTAAAAGTGAATTAAACTAAAATATGTTATACAGAAATATTTTACAAAGAAGCAAAACTTGGTGCTTTTAGAAATGAAAATAAGGTCTGAGGACAGTTGACTTTGAAAATAATTCTCAGGAAAGATCACATATGAAAAAAATTGCCACAGCATCTGATCTTTTCTTATAATCATAACAGGGAGATGTTTGGGGGAAAGTAACGCTTATTCCCATTTTCTCTTCCACGGCAGTGCTGTAAAATTCTAGAAGGAGTGTTTACATCTCAGAATTACCCCTCCCAAAACTACTGGTTTATGAGAGTTAATGAGATGACATCCAAATGTTGAAAACAGGAAAATTCAAATGAACTCTAAATGTGAAATATAATATAATGGAATAACTAAGCAACATAATACCACTCTGAATGTTTGTGCAAATATTGCAAAATGAACTGCAATACATTAAAATTCTTCAGTGGTTGTGTAAGACATAAGTGAAAGTTTACATATAAAAGCTTTAGCTATCAGAAAAGGGGATCTTTATATCACATGATCCTAAATTTTTTACTTGAAAACATAACTCCAGTGCATTCAGGAAAGTTGCCATTAAATCTATTTGCATATTTCTTTGTAAACTGAAATAGGTAATAAAAGCAAAGTGATCAAAAAAGTCTATTTGTTACAAAATGTATCCGCTAGCTTCAGAGGCTGAGTGTCAAAAAGCTTTGGGGAATATAAATGGTGGAGAAAATAATTTCAGTTTTAAAGATTTTTAAGGACTACGTATCGTGTTTTGTAAGGAAAGTGAGAGCTGAACAAAATGACAAGTTTAAATTAGTGATATTAAATAATAGCAGCATTTTGAAAAATAATATAGGAAAGCAATTAAAATAACATTACATAACACATTATTGTAAATATTTCGATATTTTCTCTGGTTTACTATAAAATGTTAAAGGTGATTTTTGTATGGCCTTTGCTTTCATTTATTTAGTTTTTTTAAATATCACTCATTGGAAGCTGGAGCTCTGAATACAGGTAGAACAGACACATTAAAAGATGGCTAGTCTGTCCAGACCGTACATCTTCTCACACATTTATTGCAAACTGACACTCATATAACAGCTTTTTTTTTCTATCACAAAGATTCAACAAAGAACAATTCTAGTACCAAGGAAAAATCATACCCCAGAAGAGAGAGAAATGCCGTAACTGCATATTTAGGCTGCATAAATGCCAGGTATGGCAAGGATAATTGTAATTTCTGTGTGAGAGGGCAATTTACCATTTAAAGGGGTCAATCATCTAAATATGATAGTATTTTGGTATAGTCGTGTACATGTATGCATATATATATATATACACACACATATCTACATA
Source organism: Eidolon helvum (assembly GCA_000465285.1). Taxonomy (NCBI): domain Eukaryota; kingdom Metazoa; phylum Chordata; class Mammalia; order Chiroptera; family Pteropodidae; genus Eidolon; species Eidolon helvum. The sequence continues at coordinate 5,919 of KE768474.1, read as the reverse complement.
TGTATATTGCATGGAATGCACAAATACAAATTTCAGCCCAAACTGAAATACACTGCTATTATTCTTTTTTAGTTTATGATATTCTTTGCTGAGTATATATTTCTATATTAAGTATATCTAAATTATAAAAGGTTCATACTAGTGCATTTTTATCATGTGATAGTCTTAGATTACATAAACTCGTATGCTTTATATATTCACTTAGACATAAGAACATTCTCAATGAAGCAAATGCAAGCACAAACAATGCACACAAATTAACATGAGTTTGTAAAACAGCAACAAAGTAGTCTGATAAACATTTCAGGTAAATAAAAATGCTGATTTTTTCCCCCACAAGAAACATTCTGAATCAACCATAAGGCTTTAAATGTAAGTGAATGTTGTTTTCACATTATGTCGAAATGTAAAATTCTCAAACAATGATGTTTCATAGTAATCTTTAGAGAAAGTAATTTGTTAAAGTGCTTTTGATTAAATTTCTAAAATAAACAGTAAAATTATTTTTTTTGGTTTATTAAGACCCATCTATAGAAGAAAACATAATGCTAGAGCTGTAATTTCTATGAGCCTATGAACACTCATATTTATGATGAATATCGAAGATTAATATTTAAGATCTCTAGTGACCACCTGCGTAGATTACCAAGATGATGCCAAAAATTATACATATCATTTCATTGAATGAGTTTTAGTAGCAAAGAAGTGCTACACTGAGCCTAGATATTTCAAACAAATCTCTTTTCCATAAATATTCTGACTAGTCAGAAAGAATATTTTATGCCAAAAATTAACTTTAATAGTAATAATATTGAAATCTATGGGATATTATTTTTTTGAGAGTATAAAGTTGTTCAAACTTAGCGCATGCGCATGCGTGCATGCGCTCGCACACACACACACACACACACACACACACACACGCTTTTGTCAGGAGATTGTTTTTATTGGTAAAGTAAACGGAAAATGAACCCATTAAGGTGATTATTACATTTTCATCTACGTAATTATGTGGTTTTTAAAATATGTAAACATTTCATTTAATCCTAATTTTCCATATTTTAACAATACATTGTAAATATTGTCATTAATTTTTATAAGGTGGAAATAATTTAAAATATCAACTAACATATACATCTATCCAAATTTAAGAAAATTTCATGTAACTAAAAAGAATGAAACCAGATAGCTAATCATTTCATAATCTCTTCATTTTAAATCCACATATTTATAGAAAAATATGTATATAAGCAGAGTACAATATTTAAGGAAATTAATATTAGCCTTCTTATACATACAGTGCATTCATGAATCCATTTTCATCTGTGGGAATACAGATGTACCTTTATATGTATCTTGTCTGTGTATTTTGTGCAGTGCAGGAAAGCATACTTACAATGTAGAATAAAGCAATAAAAGTGTGTGTGTGTGTGTGGGGGGGGGTGTGTGTGTGTGTGTGGAGATGGAAGACAAGAATTGGTAGCTTTGCAGAGAGGTATTAAAGGTAGACTATTATTATGTTTGGAAATGAATATGAAGGTATTATGTGAAGAAATATCATTGATAAGTTTTCTCTTTCCTCTGTCTTTCCTGTCTCTTTCTCTCTGAGTGTGTGTGTGTTTGGCCGCTAACAAAAAAAAAATAAACGTTTGGGTTGAAAAGAAAAGATAACTGTATAAAAATTTTAAATAGGGCACTTTAGTTAAAATTACTAGATTAATTTTTAAATCCAATTGGGTTTTTTTTCTTCCTGAAGTATAAAATAAGGGGCCTATAAAAGGGGCATAAAAATCACATTTTGAGATTTTTGTATTAAGAATGTTTCCCATTTAGATATTTATATCACTAATGTCCTATAGTACTAGAAAACATTCTAAAGGCACGTGCAAAATAAACTTGAGGGTTCATCTTCCCAATGCAACGGTGAAGCCAAGAGCCTGAGACAAAGTTCCCCGTGATTTGATTCTGACATATCCGTTTCAGACCTCCTCTCTTAATGATGTTTATGTATATCTATTTGTTGGTTTTTCGGATTTACCATGTTTTCAATATTCTAGGACCGAAAATAATAATATAGGGCTGCACACCAAGAATTTACCTAATAGTTGATACCTTGAACACCTTTCGGATCATGCATTTAAATAGTCGTAAACTCAGTAACTCCAGTAATCAAGTGACGTCATTAAATGCCTTTCGCAAGGAAGAACCCCTTATAGTGGGTTTCGATTACCAATACCTGACAACCTAGACTTCTGGAGGCTTTAGTTTAAAAACATATTTCTGTATGAAAAGAACACTATTTAACTATAAGGGTAGCAATGCTGTGATTTGTCATGAAGTTGACAAAAAGCAGTAGACAAAAAGTTATCTGTAACTCTCAAGAGGACATTTATTCCCTAATTCCTAGATGATTAACAAGGATGAAGCTGTACCGTGCACTGCCTCCTGTCAGGATGGTAAACTAACAACACAATAGAACCGAAGCAAGTTATGGGGGTGACAGAGGAACACCTTTTTCTTGGCTCCACAAAGGGTTGAGGGCCTAATTATTTTTAAGTATAATCCAACCAACCTCTTCTCATGCTTAGCTGCACTGAGTGACACTATTTGTGATGCCCGGTGTGCTGAAACTGAGCAGGTTGCTGTCAGTTTAAAAATGGCTATAATAAAAGTGACCATGAAGATGGATCTTGTGATTTTGCGTTTCTAATCAGTCATCTGTGAAGAACACTTTTGCTTTGATTCAGCAGACTGGTGACAGCCGTGATTGATAGTGCACAAGGATGAAAAAAGGTTATTAACTGTCTTCCTATTAAGCTCAATGTATTACCCCTCTAGGTGCATCTCATACTTTAAGTTAAAGTACTTACTCAGGTAAAGTCAAGAATGAAGTTTATGGAGATAGTATCCATCCTGCTGAAAACGAGCGAGGCATCCTTACATTGGTTTTCTTCTTCTTCTTTTTTTTAATTTAGCATTTAAACTACATTTAATTCCGGTGTCTTATTCGTTAGCTCAAAAAGAAAATTGTCCTGCTAATGGCAGCCTTACTAAAAACGCTAAATGTATAGAAAATAGCTTTAAATGTAAAGATTTGAAGGCAGAGCTAATTAGCAACATGTGTGTGGTATGTACACAAATCTGTATTTAAACAGAAGGTCATATGTTATATAATCTGCGGGTATTTTTAAGGGTAGACACTAAAGTTGATTTATGATGAAAAAGAACAATCTACATAGCATATACAAAAATTGTTTTGATTTTCCATCATTCATACATGGCAAGCTTATGATAAAGAAAAAACAGCAATTTCTAAGAAACCGAAAGGGTCTACTAGAGTAGATATTTGTTTTTGTTTAAATGTAATGCACTAATTTATTAACTCTATCCCATTTTATTTTCTTTTTTAATTAGAAATATTACACATAGATGAACATTTGAATGAGTTTCTTTGGCTGGCATACATACACACACATCCCTTCACAAATAGTATTATAGATCCTAAGGTATTTAATATTTTCCAGTAATTGGGGTTATACCATTACATGAAATAATAAAATGATAAATGTTATCACGTTTCCTGTGTTCATTTATTCTTACTGAAGCCAAAATGTACTAACAGATTTTTAGACATTTCAATTAACTTTTCTTTAAAAACATCATAAATTTACAAGTTTGGCTCTGGGAGATAGATTATGTATTTTAATTTAAAATTATAGTATTATGTTTCTTCTTCCATTTCCCACTGTGAACACTCAGTACATGTCAAAGGTAATGTGGATTAGATAAAAATATTTAAGGATATCAGTAATTCGGCACTGAGGTAACCATTTAAACTATAACCAAATTTCAGCTCTGTGTGTTTGGCGGTTCATCACTGAACTCTGCAGAGTGGCACAGAATAAGGAAATGTTCGCAGAATGTCATTAGAGTTTCAGTGAGGGGAAAATCACATTCTGACCAAAAGTTTTTTCTCTAGTATATCATGCCCTGTTCTCCAGTGTCAGTTATTTTACCCGTTTTTGGTCTGTAATAAATTCTATTTTGAAAATGTACTATTTTAATATTAGGATCCATCAACAATGAAATATAGAGAAAGCAAGGAAATGAATTTCAAGATTTCATTGAATTTCTCTTTGGAGCCACAAAAATTGGCTCTCTATCCTGCTCTGCTTAATATTGCAATCCCTGTTTAAGAAACCTTTCCAGTACTCTAGTATTTTATGCATGCCAAGTTTAATTTAAATTCATACTGAAAGCGTCTTCATAAAAAAAGTTAGATCAATATTAAAATTGTTTATTTAGTGAATCGTGTTTATGTGGAATGGACTTAAGGGTAGATTTTAGAAATCCTACGATGTTTCTTCGATGAGACACATTAACTTCCTTATTAAATAGATTTCTCTTTCTGTCCTGTACAACTTTGAGACACCAACTTACTTGCATTTCAAAATTTAGAACTCGTCAATGAGATAAACGATAGAGAGGGATATATGGTCAATGCTAGCATTCTATATTCTTGTACGGATATTCATCAAAGGTTTCACAATGAGATTATAAACTAATAATAAATAATATGTTTTGTTTCTCAAAAACATTGTTTGCTTTTAAAAGCCAGAAAGAAAAAAATGCAGTTTCACTCTACGTTGCAGTAATGAATAAGATTGCTCTGAACTCTTAGTGCAGGTCCTGTCTTCCATCTGCCTCCTTGCGAGTTTCTCAAAGAAAATGAGGAAATGCAAAGGCCTAGTAGGCCTGAGAGGAAAGCACCAATTTTTTAGTCACCCATTTTCTAGTCTGCCGTCTCTTCTCTTCAGGGGATCAAGACCTAGGACACCCGTGACACACAGCACACTTTTTATGAAAGAACAAGGCAAAGGGGTCTCAGGTGAAGTTTAGATCAGTTCCAACGCAATTAGCATGGCCGAAATTGACGTTGAGCCACAGTTTGTACAGAATGCAACAACCACCGCGGACAGAAAGTTAAATACGCGAGGAACGTAACCCTTTTGGAACTCCAGAACAGAATGTTGCATTGATTTTGTTCGAGCTGGGGATGGACCTGGTCAAGAAAAACCCACACCTTCGCGCAAAACCCAGAAATTTGCTTCTGAGGCTGTTGTGACTTGGTCTCGCCCACTGCTGGGCACGAGGCATGTTTAATTTACAGTGTCTAGGGCTTCCGTGACTTTTAGCTGGGAACACCCTTCTGCAGAT
>AWHC01079955.1:0-14886 GCA_000465285.1 Eidolon helvum | reverse complement strand
TGTGGCTTCTCTGGGGGCTATTCAGCATGTCATATGGGCTGGAAGCTCCAGGGTGAGCCTCCCTCTGTGACCAGGGCTCTTTCTTCGTCCCCAGGTCCCCATACCGACTGTGCCTACGTTCCAGCCCTCCACCCCTGTTCCTGAGCGCCTGGAAGCCGTGCAGTGCTACATCAGGGAGCTGCAGTATCCTCCTGGGTCCAGGGTCATGGCCATCTCTGGCTGGCATGCTAGTCCAAAAGCTGAGAGGGGCTTGTTTGCGGACTGGGTTGGAGAGGTATCAGCAGAGCACCCTCATTCCACAACTCCATGGGTGCCATTCGCATAGCATCTCCATGCCCCTGGCATTAGGCAAGCCCAGCCAGAGTTTGCCCAGGTTTCAGAAGGCCCTGATGAATGCCATACCCCCTCTCTGCCACCTACTTCCTCCTCCATGTGATGGGGCAAATGTCTTCCTAGCAGCCTGCTGGTGGGTGGCAATGTCTAGGTCCACAAGCCCAGCAGAGAGAGAGAGAGAGAGAGAGAGAGAGAGAGAGAGAGAGAGAGAGAAAGCAAGCAAGCAAGCTCCCTTGGGGCAGTTTAAAAACTAGTAGTGTTAAAGGCAGTGTGTATGTAGGATGCAGATGGAGGAGGAAACGGAAACGGAGGAAACGTAAACGGACTTCGTACTCCAGGAGGTAACTTCCACATCCTGGAATGGTTCCCCGGTTCTTCACCTGTTTCTTCCCTGGCAGGAGGCCAGTTGCCCAGAACGAAAAGAGCTGGACCTCCTGAGCCCCACATTCCATGGTGTCTCTGCTCTGGGCCCCTCGACTCCCTGTACCCAGCCCAGAGCTCTGTGTCCTGTCTTCTCTCCCCCAGCCCTTCTAGCTGCAGGTGAGGCAGAGATGGAAGGACCAGATCCTGAGCAGACGAGCCAGGCTGGTCACTGAAAATTGGTTCCAACCCTTCCCTTGCCAGTGGGAAATTGCAGCCTGGAAAGGGAAGACAGTTAGCTCAGGGACAGTACCCAGCAATTTAGCCACAGACCCTCGATTCCAGCTTTCTCCTCCCAGTTCCTGTTGCTTCTCAACTGGTTGGAAAACGAAGTGCCACAGAGAGCTGTCCAGAGCTCAGCCATTCTCCCAAGTCCTGGCCAGCCTGGCCACCTGCTCCACTGCTCTCTTCCTGGAAGGGAAGGCCAGGGAGAGCAAGGGTAGAAGCCAGAGAGTATGACAGAGAAGGGCCGTGTGGGGAAGAAGCAGCACCCTTCTCTCCCCTGCAGACGATCAGGTCTTGAGCATCCTCCAAGATGCTTCTCGAGAATCACTTTATGAGGTCCATACCTAGCCTGCAATCCCTGGGAGTGCTGGGCTCCAGGGCCTGAGGGATGGGTGGGGGGAGTGGGACATGCCTCTTCCAGACCAAGCCAGGAAGCCCTTAACCAGCACCACAGGTACAATCACACAGGGACCCAGTTCTTTGAAATTAAGAAGAGCAGACCCCTCACAGGGTAAGTGTGAGCACGCCCTGCCCTTCTGCACTGAGGCTGATGATGCCCCCATTGGTCTGGAGCCTCTTAGGGGGCCTTTGGTGGAAGCTTGCGAGGCAGGCAGGGCCTCTCCCCAGGGGAGCATGCTAGCAGCGTAAGTGTCCTCGCTGCACTGCCACAGCTTCCCCACTGTACACCATGGGGCCCTAAGGATGTCACAAAGAGGGGACTCTGGCCAAGATGAGTAGCCAGGGCTCCCTTGATGAACAGGGAACCCTAACATCCATGCTGAGCTGGGGGGTGATGGATAGCCCCCATCTTACCTTGATGATGCAGAGGGTGGTCCCAAGTGGATGTCTATGTATGAGCCTTCCTTTTTTTTTTTTTAATGAGAGGTGGGCCTAGCAGGAGAGAGTTCTCCCCATTTCTTTCCCTGCAGCTGCCCATTGCAGGGAACTTGTAATAGGAGCCCCACTGGAGAGGGGAGACCCAACTGCATCTCTCACTTTCTACTCCACCATCTAGTGTGTAGACCCCTGGCTGGGTTCTCCCCGCAGAAGCCCAGTGAGGAGTGAATACCACAGCTGGGTCTGGGGGCTCAGCCTGGAGCTGTCCACAGGCTTAAAGCCCCATGTTTTAAAAATTAATGTGAAGTTTACATCTTGCTTCTCACATAATCTGTCCATGTTTGCTTTCTTCTGAAAAGTGCAGTAAATACTTTTATTAGCTAAATTACTTAACTGCCCCCTTTCCAAGCACCTGGGTGGAATCCAGCCTCCTTCACCCCAGAAACTTTGCTCTTGTCCTGTGGCTGCTGTGTGTTGGGAGCCCAGCTACAGCCTCAGTGGAATGGAGAAGTCCAGCACCCTCCTGGGCAAAGCCGGTGGCCAGGCTGCATTCTCAGACGTGGAGGCAGCATTCAGTGAGAAGGGATGAACCAGGCCTCAGGAATAGGCTGTTTTAAAGTGGCCTGAATTCCAAGTTCAAGGGCAGGCTGGGGAGTCACCAGGCTAACTGCCTGAGATGCCACGTCCAGGCCTCAAGCAGCTGGCCAGCTGTGGGGGAGCAGTTGCAATCAATTACAAGCTCATTGTAAGCTCTTTACAAGTCACGGTTGGATTGGGGGTGTCTACCATGCTCTGGAAGGGATGAGATCAATGCCAAGGTCCCCAGCATCCTTGGCATGCTTTCCCACCAGCCCCTACACTATTTGCAGAAGGCCCCCCAGTACAGTAGCTGTCAAAGAGCTGTGTGTGACTGCATGCCCCGCAGAGGTCTTTGGGGCAAGAGCCTGGGGTAGGATAAGGAAGTGAAAGGGAAAGGAAGGGGCCTCCCTCCTATCTTCAGTGGCTGCCTCTTCTCCCACCCTCTCTGGCCCAGGATGGATGTGGAGGAGGGGACCTGAGCTGAGACAGCTGGAGTGGGGGTGGGGAGGTGGAGGGGTTATCTCTTTCTTTCTAGCATTTCTAGTTCACCCGCCCTCTCCTGACAATCCCCTATGGGAAGTGGATGGAGACTGTCCTCATGGTTCTGCCTCCCTTCCCCCCAGGCTGATGGACCTGGCCAAGGAAATGACCAAAGAGGCTCTGCCAATCAAATGCCTGGAAGCTGTGATCCTGGGAATGTATCCTTCCTCAGCCCTGGGAGGCCTGGGAGCGGGCAGGCACACACTCGGCCCCTCTGGGCCCCAGCTTCCTCCTCTGGAAGGAGAAAACCAAGTGGGCTCTCCCAGCTCTCTCTCCCAGTCGTGAACTTAGCCCTAAAGTGAAGGGGCTTTAGAGGGGCTCAGTCCCATGTGCCTCAGTTGTTAATTTCCTGGGCTTACTGGGAAGCTCTTTTTTGAGTCTTGTGGACAGAGTGACCCTGTTCTCTGAACCCCAAATTAGGGCACAGTGTCTCACTAAGGCTGTTGTACCTTTTCCAAGAACCAAACAGTCTGGGAGAAGCAGGTTGAATGCCCAAATGTTGGCATTTCCGGGACATGTTGATTTATAGATGATGGATGGGATCTTTGAAACAGAATTGCCTTTTTAATAAAGGCAAATGGTTTTTCAGTCACTCTCACCCAAAGGGCAGCCCTGGGTCCTATAACTGGGGCATGAGGGCAGCAAGGTGGGCAGACAAACCTCCAGCTAGGGCAGGGTGGGGAGGTAGGTATTTACGGCCAGTTCTCTGTACTAATTGGTCCATTCCTGAGCCCTGCCAATTTTTGTTGTTTTATTATAGAAAATTTTAAACTTTTATAAACATAGAAAAATATAATAAATCCTATATGCTCAGCACTCCAGTTTTACCAATTCAAGGCCAAACTTGATTCATCTCTGCCCACCCCTCGTATCTCCACCTTTCCCATAGTAACATAGACTTCTAAATAATTGCATCTGCCACCTCTGGTGCAGGCACCTGGCTCAGTGCGTAGAGAAGGTAAGGAGGAGGGTGCCTAACAACAAGGAGTCCACCTGCTACGACAGGTCGGGAGGAGAAGATGCTGGTCAAAAGCAAGGAGCACAGCTTCTCCAAGGAGGACTGTGATCCAAGGGGCCACTGCCCCCTTCCCCTTACACATAGCTGCCTTAAATTACAAAAAGAGACTGCAGGGGGTCCCTAGTCCCCTCCCTCAGAGGTCCCAAGAGCTACCTCTTTTGTGGCGATTAGTTTCCCATTTCTAAGAGCCTGGCAAGCATTGCCCTATCTAAAGGGTTCTTGGCTGGGACGAGCATGAGGCCGGCCCGAGAACTTCAGGCCACTGCCAGCATCTCCTTCACAAACCCACGTTGCTTCTCTTTCAGGAGTCACACACCAAAGTGGGGCCCCCACGCACATTAAAGGAGGGGGAATGCTCCCCTAAACCCAGATACTCATAGAAGCCGGTCCAGGCAGGATCACTTCATCTCAGAAGCCTTTCAGGGTTTACCTTGTGACTGGTGGACAGGACAGCTCCCATCTGGGAGAGGGACCTCCCCAGTGACCCCACAGCACTGCCACAGCTCCCTCGGTCACTGTACATATGGTGGCCGCTTATACTGAGTTTGTTCCCATGCCTCCTCATCTGCACTCTGAGCTGGTGCCTTGCTCATCTCTGTGTCCTCAGTCACTTAATTGCAAGGAGTCAGGTTCAGTAAGCATTGTAATGACTGAGAGCATAGACTTCAGGGGTGCTGAATCCTAGCTCTGCCATGTACTTACTGTATGACCCCAAGCAAGTTCCTTAACACCTCTGAGCCTTGGTGGCTTCCTCTGCAGAAGGAGATGATTTTAGTGCTTGTCTCACAAGGTTGCTGGGGCAATTGAATGAGAGGGTGCATGTAGGACACTTGGTGTACTGTCCTTACGTGGCATTTACTCCAAGCTTATATCCTGTTTATCTCCTTCTACCCGTTTGCTCAAGAAGAGTTTTATCAAGTAACTATTATTTGCTTGCCTCTGTGCTGGGTGCCAGAGATACAGCAAAAAACATGACAGACAAGGTTTTTGTTTTTAGAATTTTTTGACATTCTAGCTGGGGAGACAGAAAATAAGCAAGTAAATAAAGAAATATGTAAAATAATTACAGATTGTGTGAGTATACCATGGAGGAAATAAAGAGTAAAGCAGACTTACTTTAGAAAGGGAGGTCAGTGATGATGGCCAAGCCTAAGTCATGAGAAGGAGGCAGCCAAGGGTGATGGGGGACAGCCCTCTGGTCAGAGGGAAGAGCTAGTGCAGAAGGTCTTCAGGTGGGAAATCCAGGTGGATGGAGAGGTGGAGCAAGTGGGGCGAGCCAGGTAAGAGATTGGAGTGGACAGCTGAGCCAGGTAGTACTGGCCTCCTAGTCTATAAATGAGCGTGGTTTTATTTGCAAGGCAATGGGCAGTGTGTATGTGTATGGGGGCAGGGGGTGAGGAAATGTATGTGTAAGAGAGAAAGAAAATGTGAGAACACGTCTGGGAGATTATAGGGGTGAGGAGGAATGTGCATATGGGACAGGGAAGAGGGAGAGAGGGAGAAGTGGGGTGGTGGCAGACAGCAGGCCTCTCATCCTTCCTTCAGCCCTGAGGACCCTGGAGAGCCTTGCAGTTTGGGGTGAGGGACTCACCATTAGCTATCATTTTGTAGCCTTGCTCGACATCATGGCAGCACCACTGATCACTGAGTCCTGCCTCCTAGAGATTCAGTTTACTGAGCATTCACTGTACCCCAGGCTCAACACTAGACTGCAGAACATGAAAATGAGCCAGACTCGGTGCCTGCATTCAGGAGCCTCAGTCTAGGAATCCATCGCACAGCCTCTCCCTGGGGTGGGGGTGGGATGCCCCTGCTGCTGGCCCAGTGCCTCTCCCTGGCTGGTTCCTTAGCTGGGCTGATGTGGCCAGTTACCTCACCAACAGCATGTCCACCCTGGAACGCTTCCCCATCAGCTTCAAGACCTACTTCTCAGGGAACTACTTCCGCCATATTGTGCTGGGGGTGAACTTCGGGGGCCGCTATGGGGCCTTGGGCATGAGCCGGCGGGAGGACCTGATGTACAAGCCGCCGGCCTTCCGCACACTTAGCGAGCTCGTGCTGGACTATGAGGCTGCCTACAGCCGCTGCTGGCACGTGCTGAAGAAGGTGAAGCTGGGCCAGTGTGTGTCCCACGACCCACACAGTGTGGAGCAGATCGAGTGGAAGCACTCCGTTTTGGACGTGGACAGGCTGGGCCGCGAGGACTTCCGCAAGGAGCTGGAGCGGCATGCCCGCGACATGAGGCTCAAGGTCAGTGTGGGCTCCGGGCTGGCCCGCGTGCATCAAGGCCCTCTGCCTGGGTGTGGAAATGGAAGGGCTATCGCTTCCCAGTGGGACATTCTTCGGGAGAGAGCCACCACCTCCTGACCCTGTTCCTCACCGCCCAGCCCCTGAGCCAAAGTGGTGTGAAGATCAGGGGAAATGACAGGTGGGAAGTTTCAACACTCATTGCTTGAAGGTCTGTGCAGTTTACACAGACCTCAGGTGGGCAGACCAGGGAAGGCTCCGGAAGGCGGTGGCAGGCCAGCTGTTTAGGGAGAGGGTAGGCCTTGGACACATGAAGGGCAGGGATGCGACACTCCAGGTGAGGGGACTGTGAGTAAAGATCCACTGGTGGGGAATAGTGACTAGTTTGGAAAGAATGGAAATAGCCCCCCTTACCCCTGTGCATCATGACTTAACCCCTAGCCCTCCCCCACCCAATCCAATAAAGGAGGACAGGAAGAAGTCAGAAAAAGGAAGTCAGACCATGGGAAGACAATGAGGTGGTTGTTCTTTCTCCCTCTTTCCCACCCCCAGTGAGCAGGAGGGGGAGGGACTGCTGTCCTCTGAGCAGGTAGGCTAAGCTGATGAGAAGTTTGCCCCCAAGCCTTACAGTGGGCAGAATCTTGGCCTCTCCCTGGGATCCCCTGGACTGGGGTGGGGGGGTGCCTTCCCTGGGGCCTGCCAGGACCCCTCCTGGGTGTTCATCCCTTCCTTATTGGTAGTCACTGCTGTGCTGTGACTGCCCCTCCTGGCCATAACCACACCTTGGCACATTCACATCCACTGATGCTCCCCACAGCCCTGCCCTGGGAGGCCCTGCCCTGCCAGCCTCTAGGCCAGGACCTTATGGGGTGACAGCACTTTCCCTCAGGGCAGAAGTAGGCTGCAGCCAACCTGCCACTTTTAGGTACTGCTCTCCTCCGCTCCTAGCTGGCCCTCCCCATGCAGCTCTGGTTGCCCAGCTCCTCGGCTCCTGCTGCTGGAGGATTATTGCGTCTTCAGGGGAGCAGGTTGGATCCAGAGTTGGAGCCAGGTGACCTAGTCTTTAACACTGTGATTCCCAATCTGGTGCTAAGGTATCCCCATGTTATTTGCCCCTCTCCAGCACCCCCACATAAAAACGTGTACCCCATCTTTTCAAAAGTAAGCTGACCGTGCTGCAAAAATGGTAATTCATTTGCTTTTCTCATTTTTTCTTAATCAGAGACATAGCGACCAGTCTGAGATTCTGAATGGCTCGAGATAACCAGTGTCACCCTTAGGGCTGGAAGGACCCCGGCCTAAAGTTCAGACATGGGCTGCTTCCCCAGCTGGCACATCTGCCTGGCATGAGCAAAAAGCCCTTTTCCTGAGGGCGTCTTATGCTACCACAAAAGCTCAGTGACTTCCCCACACAGTCACGCTATTTCAGAGGCCCCCTGGGATGGGGCAGCCCTGCTGCGGAACCCCTGCCCTGGCAGCCTCAGTGCCTGGAAACAGGTTTGGGAAGACCTGGAGATAAGGCAGAGCAGTTGCTTGAGCTTCCTGGGTCATGCCCAGGGCAGGACAGGCTCTGGGGCAGCCTTGGAGTGAGTCTTTGTTTCTTCTTCCCCACTAAGATTGGCAAAGGGACCGGCCCTCCCTCCCCCACCAAGGACAGAAAGAAGGATGTGTCCTCCCCTCAGCGGGGCCAGTCCAGCCCCCACCGCAGGAACAGCCGCAGCGAAAGGAGGTGAGGGGCGGGTCAAGCCAGGGGGGCTGGATAAAGGCTCGCTCTTTTCCTCTCATCTTCTCGCTCCCTGCTTTTTCTTCACACCACTCTTCTCATTCCCACCCTCTTCTTTTGCCCCCACCTGAGAGGTGATTTGTGATGGTGGGTTTGTGTATTTTTGTGTTGACACCTCCCAGCAGCAACTGAGTCCTATTTCCCCAGAGAAAACCACACTCACTGGTCCACTCTGTGGGGCCCTGGTGCTGAGCAAGAGGCCCAGACAAAAGGTCTGAAGCAAAGCTTATGTGGGAGGGAGGGCAGGAGGGCTGGGCCCCTGTCACACAGTGAGTTCTCCCATATTGCTGGGGAAGGTATGAACATCAGATGGTAGCTGGTAGAAGGCTTTGAACATAACTTTTGCCCCTGCGAGTCTGCGGTTTTTGCCTCTATCTAGAGCGCAGAAATCCCATTAAAATGCCAGGCTGTGCCTCTGAGTTGTCCTACATGTCAGTCCAGCTGTTACTTTCAGTATCATACTCATACAAGATCCACCTCTCTGGTGCAGTTCAAGGGCATCAAGCAAGCCTCCAATATCCAGCATCACTCTGATCTAGGAGGCTTTTTATAGAGAACAGAGTCCCTGCACAGAGATTTACACGTTAAGCTTTCACAGCCAATTGCAGCCAGATTTGCTGACCTTCCCTAAAGAGCAGGAACATCTAAGAGATCGCAGGGAGCACACTCAGGACAGCCCAGGCAGGCCAGGATTCCAGAAACACACTTCCACAGGGATGCTACTGCTGCATTTGGGGCGTCTTGGAGAATAGAGGGGGAAAACCATCAGGGGCAGCCACCGCTGACTCACTCCTCTCCCCCGCTCCTTGATGGACCACTCATCCTTCTCCTCCTCTGCTCTCTCCTCCCTGCAGGCCTTCGGGTGAGAAGAAGCCTTCTGAGCCCAAAGCCATGCCAGACCTCAACGGGTACCAGATCCGGGTGTGAGGCAAGGCAGGCAGCAGCATCCCAGCCTCACCCACTTCTGGGGGCCAGGATCTGTCTGCCAGAACCAGCCTGACTCTTGGGGAAGGAGGGGCTGGTGAGAGGCCAGGGAGAGGGGCAGCAGGAAGAGTGTGTTCCAGCCCAGCTACCCAAGCTGTTGCCCCTCCCACTGGACCAAGCTCCCTAACTTTGGGCTGAGAAGCAATTAGTATTTTATTTGGAGTTTGTAACTTGACAACTGAAGTTTACGAGATTTTGAAAACTGTTGGATCTGCCAACGACTGGCAGGCCAGCACTTAGAGGATATAACTGCCATGGGGCTGGATGAGATGTTGCTGGTTCTGCTGGTGCCCCTGGCCCTGGCTTCTGGGATTTGGGTTCATCCTATGTAAGATAAATCTCCCAGCCCACAGGCCTGGGGCAGGACGGGAGAGGGGTGGAGGTATTTCTTCCCGTCCGCCTGCCTCAGCAGCATCTTGACCCAGGGAAAGGGAAGCATGGTATGAAGCATCCTGGGAGAGGTCTGTGTGGCCCATGTCAGGAGCTTGACACAGGCCACATCTACTCAAGAGCAGACCCCCATGGCCCAGGAGAGCTCTCATGCCCCTGCGGCCCCATGGACAAACAGTGCCATGGACTGACACTGCCCACTGTCACGCCCTGTGTGGGGGGCTGTAGAGGAGGAGCCCAGGAGAGAACCACTGGGGGGTGAGTCCCAGGCCCCTACCTCATCTTGCTTAGCCCAGCTCTGCCTGTTGATGAAACTGGGGCTCCCTGCAGAGGGGCTCGGCTTTGCCAGGGCCCAGACTTTACACTGGGCTCAGCGTGACTGTGGGGGTTGAACAGAGCTGTCATGTCCAGGAACTGTGCCTGGCGACAGAGTGGGACACTCATGCCTGGGTCTGTTCCCAGGCAGTCCTCGGGGGTGGGCACTACTCCGCCCCCTTTTCCATCACCTCAGCCTTAGCTGGGGAAATGAAGACCAGATCAGGGAGATTTGTGTCCCAGGCTCACCTCCCCTCATTTAGCAGCCTGTTTAGGTTTGGGGGTCCCAGTGATGATCAGGTTGTTGCATGTGACCCATCAGGGAAGAACATGAACAGCTGGAGTCTGCATAGCCTGCCCATCACACATGAGAGACCTGGAGGGCAGATGACAGGTTGTAGAGAGGTTGACGGGACTGTAGGAAGGTTCTGGAGGTTCAGGCAACAAGGGGGTGTAAGGAAAGGGTGCAATGTGGCCCCTGAAGAGAGGCAGAGCTCAAGAACTGAGTAGTGTAAGTGAGAAAAGGATGCGGAGGAGAGTTTAGAATCAGGCTGCCTTGGGGAGTAGTGAGTTTCCTGTTGCAGGAGGTAATCAAGCAAAAACTAGATGGCTACTTGTCAGGAAGCTATTGAGAGGATTCAGGTTATGGAAGGGCAGCTGAATGGGAAGTCCAGTAAGCTTTCTTTTTACTAAGAGGCTAAGATTCAGCCAGGGGCAACTATCAGTAAGACTGCAGAGGGGCTGGGAGCTTGGAAAAGGGAGGATCAGAACTAGAGTTGTAAAATCAAATGCATTACAGGGCCAGGCAGATGATTAAAAGGAGCGCTGCAGGGCTGGGTAGGGACTATAGCAAACTAAGGGGACACATACCCCATTAAAGGAGCCACTGCTGCTCAGCTGCTCTCAGAGTATAAGCTCTGCATTGCCAGATTGTCTGATTTTTTCAGAGGCCAGAACTCTGAATTTTTTTTACATGAAATATCCTGATTTTTAAATGTTGGCAATCAGTTCAGGAAATTTAAAAAACCAACATGAAGAGAGAATGCCAGTTTGAAATCTCTGAAGTAGAGAGAACTTGTGCTGGGAAGAAGCCCGCTGATATGCTTTGAGTTGGGAACTATGGAAAGTTCTAGGCTTCACAGAGCAGGCTGGGCCACAACAGGGGCCTCACTGCTGAGGCTCCCAGAATGCGCACTGGCCCCATGTTCATCCTCCTCATTCTCCCTGTAGACCAGAGACGCACCAGAGATGCCCTGGGCTTGTCCTGTCACCAGAGGGGGTGGAGTGGAGTGGAGTGGAGAGAATATGTTCTCAGCCTGCCAGGGGATGGATGGTGCCTGGGAAGCAAGAAAAGAGGAAGGGAAACAAGGTGCCTTTGCTGATGCCCATCGGTGAAGGCACCAGGGCAGCTCTTCAAACCAGCAGCATTTGGCCCAGAGCAAGGCCCAGCAGGGTGACCAGTTGGTCAGTCCCTTGGGTTCCTTGTGAGTCACTGGGCCCTGGGGAGGTGCTTTACCTGGCCCCTGGGCTACACTCGACCAGACCAATCGAAGGCCCATTGTGACTCCTGACTCACCATCCCATCCCATCCCAGTTTTCAGAGAGTGGGGGGTGGTCCCCATGTTCCCACATTCACCTGAGGCAGAGATGGCTTACTTTTGGGAGACATGAGGCTGAAAATGAGGGCTTTTGTGGACCTAGATAAGGGTGCCTTGTACCAGGCCGCTCATCATCAGAGATGTGGACCCAGGCGCCCCTGTGGACCACCGGGCTTGAGGGGAAGAGACATGAAAAGGAGCTGGGAGCTTGGATCAGGAAAACATGGGGAAGCTGCTCTTGCTACAGGAGCCTAGAATGATGCTCCAACACACAGGTTCCTTCCTCAAAACCCTCTGGAGAAGGAAGCAGAATGAAGTCCCAACCCTCATTGCTGTCTGGGAGGGAGAGAGCTGATCACCTCAAGCTGATAATCCCTGAGCGCTCCCCATCCTAGCTGAGACCTTGGGCCTGTGGAGACCACCACAGGCTGCAGTGGTGCTTTTTAATTTATTTTTAACTGTTTCTCATATGTAGCAACCCCTCCTCCCCTCCTGGGCATGTTTACACAGGCTTTGCTCCCTGGGCTGGCCTGGCTGCAGAGTTTCTGGGGAGGCAGAGAGGCAGGGATTTTGGGGCCTTAGTCACCATCTTCAGTATCACCTCATCTCATTTCCTGTGAGGGACAGGAGTCTGGCTCCTCCTCATTCAGGACTACCTTCCAGCTCTCAGCCTGGGCTCCTCTGCCCCCTAGGGTGGGGGCTGCTAGCTGAGGAGGGGTCAAGGTGAGGTCAGAGAAAGCTGCTGGATGAAGGTGGGTCAGGATGGGGCGTGATTGCTTCCCAAAGCATGAGTCCTTGCACTTGGTGCTGGGTCAGAGTGCTGGGAAACTGGGTTTAGAGAGCCTGCCCACCCACTCACCTGCCGGTCCTCTCCTTCCCATGGCTTCAACACATAGTCACCCTCACCCATTGTGCCAGCCACTCCATCCTTCCTGGGCCTGGCCAAGTGGGGAGAGCAGTTGCCACAGCCCCAGGTGCAATGATGAAGCCTAAGGCCAGAGTTCTGAGGAGCAGAGGGCCCAGAGAGGCCATGTCTGCACTCTGGCCCTCTCTGTCATCTCATGCCTCACCCCTTCCAGCTGGGACTTGACTTCCTGGCTCTGGAACAGGTCTGATTCTGGCCGGAGGCCTGTGTGCACCTGGTTTTCCTGCCTGGGTTGTTCTCTAGCTTAGCTGCAGCAGCATCCCCAAGCCCTCCCTGGCCTCAGAGTGCAGGGAGGTATGAGCCGGGCCAGCATATTGACTGCATTCTTTGTGTCAGAGCTCCAGTGTTGACATCCTCACTTCCCTTGTTCCTGTTGAGAAATCTGTGTGAAGGGCATGAAGGTCCTTGGACGAGTATGGGGTGGGAGGGGGGAGGTCTGCCCCAGGCCAGGCCTGGCTGCAGTGGTGCTAGCTGTAGGTCCATCTGCACTGACCTGTCACCCCATCTCGGTGCTTCCGAGTCCCAAGTATCCCTCTTTCTTCATATTCGAGGAAAGAAGAGACTAGGTGTGCTTGGCCTTGGGCCTGGTAATGGCTGACCGCCCCCTCCCTTGAGTTTGTGTTGGGCTATGTGTTGTACTAGATTTTGTTCTTTCTCCTTTTCTCATATCAGTATTGTGCCTCCCCTTTCACTTTTACACTTTGTCTCATTCTTGTTCTCACTTTTCCTCTGAAATGAATAAAGCCTCCCCAGCTCTGGTTCTATGGGCTGGGCAGAAGCTATGACATATAAGCCTTGTGTCCTTTCCTCTGGAAGCTGGGACTGGAGTCCGTCCCAGCCAACACCGTCAACCTCAGCAGCTCCGGGAACAACCTGACCAGAGGTGAGGGGAGCCCCAAACCAGCCAGCAGGAGACCTCGCAGCCCTTGCAGTCATGATGAAACTTCTGGGCTCCCGGACTGTCGCCCTCAGCCTGCTATAAGCCATGCAGCTCTTAGTTATCCTTATCTGGGAGATCTTTCCTGCCGGCTGTAAATGAACCCCTTCTCTCTTACATAGGCAGCTTGGTCCCCAGAGGCCAGAGTCTGCTCCCAGGATGAATTCCAGAGCCCTGCTTTTCCTATCCTAGTCCCTGTAGTCCATCGGGAACAGAAGAGGAAGGGTGAATGTTCTCCTGGGAGATGAAGTTATTTCAGGAAACCATAGCAACAGGATCTGAAGTCCCTTCTCATCACAGTTGCCAGTGCAGAATCTATGGTGGTTAAAGCCACAGTTTTGGAAAACATGTCTGGTTTCATCCATCACGCCTCGCTCTGCATCATTCCTCCAGCCCTGGACCTCTTCCCACACTTTAAGACAAGCCCAAGCAACTTGCACAGAAATATCTTTTAGACCCCATAGCATTTTTCACCCTTAACCCTTCCTCCCCACTCCTCTGCTCTTTCCTTCAGCTTGAGAGCAAAATCTAGTTTTAAAGGAAGAGATAGGATATTTCCTATTTCTTTTCCCAGCTAATCCACACAAAGCCCTAACTAGAAGTGCAGTTTAGCACAGCAAGACCCCCATTTTCAGTAGTGTGGTGGCGAGGTGTGGCCGCTGGGGTGAAGATAGGTGGTCCATCGGAATTCAGGAGTGTCTAGGACTGCACACCATTAAATAGAGGCAGTTTTGTTATGTACAGGCTCATTCAAATGCAGCTTAACACCAAAAAAGGGCCTTTCAGTAAAGGTAACCAGAATTTGGGACTAACTTGGATTATACACTTTACACAAAGGCTATATTGTAATTTACACAATCAAGTCCAGCTAAAATACTCAGTAAAGGGTCTTGTGGGTGGGCTTCTGTGAGGTGGACAGTGGGCCCCTGGGTTGCTCTCTTTGGCAAATGAGGGCTGGGTAAGAGCTGGGCGAGAGTCTGTCATCAGTCAAGCAGGCTCGTCATTGTCATGCCTGACCACTTAGAATTGGTATGGAGGTAAGTATCATGGACTCCAGGAGAATCAGAACCCAACTTGCTGGGGGTTACCTGATTTCCTGCTGCCTTTTTTTTTTTTTTTCAGGATCACAGCATGTGCCTGCCTAATTTAGGCACATGATTGATTTGGGTTAGACCTTTGGATGAAGGTAGCACTTCTCAGAGCCCTGAACATGAAGAGGTTGAAGCTCTGCCACCCCCATCTGCCAGGATCTGACATCTTGACCACATGTAGAAGGCAGTGGTCACAGAAGTGGTGGTCATACCAAAGACTGGCCCAGACACAGGCTGCCTGCTAGTCCTTAGCATTTGCCAAGGGGATGAGGGGACCAGCTGCTGAGGCCTGGCAGGTGGTAGAGATGGGCCACTTCAGGTCAGCTGGAGAGGCAGTCCTCTGAGGGCAGCTCACTTGGCAATGTGTCCTCCCTCGAACCTGCAGCCAGAAGGGATGTGGTTGTGGGAAAAACAAAAACTCTAAGAATTTAAGTGTAGACACCACTCCGCTCCACAGCTGCGTGAAACCTCAGGCCTTAATTAGGAGCACAGGAACTGACTAGGGAGACTTCCAGAAGGCAGAGTTCTCTCCAAAACTCATTAAGTTCACTTTCTCCTAAACTGGACAAGAGCTGTACCCTACCAGGCTCTCATCTGGCTGGTCCTTGCAGGGAACAATTTGTTTTTTGTTTTTTTTCTCTCTTCCTTCTTTCCTCTCCTCCCC
>KE768470.1:36260-46530 GCA_000465285.1 Eidolon helvum | reverse complement strand
CCCCCCCCCCCCCAAACCCAACCCCTTGCCCCCCCCCCGGTGGCCCCCCCCCCCCCCCCCGAAGAGCTCATTCTGGTTTTGAAAAATTACCTTAAAAAAAGAGAAAAACTTAACATGGCACTTTTGTGGTGACAGTGAACATAGAATCAGCTCTTTCGGGAAATGGAACTGTCTCTTTGTGAGTTTTTTTTTTTCATTTATAGCACTCATCCATGTGGAATGCTTATTTTCCATAGAGGTGGTACAAACTGAATTTAATAGAGCCAGGAATAAGTCTTCATTTCTTGCCCTTCAAAGGCCTGTGAGGCAGAGGGAGATACAGGGGGATGGATTCTGTTCTTTCCTGTATAGATAGTGCTTAATCCCCAGTTAGAGAAGTTAATTGGTGTTGGAGGTACCCAGAACAGCCAAACAGTGAACTGTGGTTTCTGTAAGCAGTGGAATACTACACAGCAGACAAGAAGCAACAGCCCAGAGCAATGTGGCTCTCAAAAATGCAATCTTGAGTCAGAAAAGTAGAAAACAGAACTAGATTTAAAAGACAGGGTCACTTTTTTAGTTAAAACAGATATGCGCACAAAACAACATTACATGGGCATGCAAGCACTAAGTAGGTTCTCTGGGAAAACAGGAGAGGGGCCTTGCACAGTGCCGTGATGACAGCGAGATGGGACAATGAAGTCAGGACAAAGAATAACTAGCCTTCTGCGCACAGGTCCAAGCATTTTTCAAAGGGCTCTAGTATAACTTCTTAGTTATAAGTTCTGAGACCACTGTAATCAGTTCAGGTTTATGAACTTGGCAATCTTTTAGTCATCTTAGAAGAGCCTGAGAATCTTAGAAAACAACAAAACCGATCCCTGGATCCAGCCACCCCGTTTCCGAGTTAATTGGACTGCAAGGCGATCTGGGCATCGATGTATATGAAAAGTCCCCGAGCGGCTCAGTTATACAGCCAGGGGTGAGAACCGCCCCGTTTCTTAAAGAAGAATAATTTTTAAAAAACGTGCGTGACGAGGGATAACTTTGCCAGGTGAAACCGAAGCAGGTGCCACACTCAGCCGTCTCCTTTCTCCCGCGTCAGGTTATCAGCTCAATTCGGCCGAGTGCGTGGATATCCGCCTGAAGAGGGTGGTCCCCGACCACTACTGCCACTACTACCCCGAGAACGTGAAGCCCAAGCCCAAGCTGAGGGAGTGCAGCATGGACCCCTGCCCCTCCAGGTAGCAGCGCTGCCCCCGCCCCTCGTTCTCTGTGGGCCGTGTTTCCGCCCTATTTAACCTTTTCTGGTGAACCTCTCTGAGCATCTCCAGCATGTATGGTATTAAAGATCTCTTCCTCCAGGCGCCATGGTGCCGGTCCCAAATATCTTGCACTCGCCTTTCTAGCTTTTCAGTTAGGTCACCCATGACCATGTTTGGACTCCCGGAGTGTTCACATTAAATTCAGGATAGCTATGCATTGTGCAAGGAAGTCACAGGTTTTCACGCCAGAGCATAAAGCCTCTCGTTGCATAATGTAGCACTTGGAGTGCCTGGGGAGGTTTCCTGGCTGTGCTACACTCCCTTAAAATAACGACACAGTATCCAGTCCCAGAATCCCCCAGATCTCGTCTGGTTGGCTCTCGCGGAGGTGTGCAAGTGGAGAAGGAAGCATTCTCCATGGGATTCATTTCCTGCCACTGAACTGCCCATTTCCTGTAATCCCATGATTATTAATAGAGACCTTTTCGAAGGACAGAGTCTGTGAAATAAAATGCTTTTCTGAAGGTCCTACCTACATGACAGTATTCATATCATTCATATATTTTATCAAAATAATAACCTTTTTAGTTGAATGAAAGGAATGAAGAGATCGAGCTAAATTAAGAGAACCTTTTCCCTTTGATTAATGTGTGCCACTAGTTGCCTTTCCTATATTTTTGTTATCAAACTGGGGATGATGTATATCAGAGATGTTTCTGGAAATTAAGGGAATGGTGGCTAAATTTGAGTGAACGGTTCAAAGCACTTTGCATAGTTTTCCATTGGAAAGAGATCTGTGTTTGGGGATGTGAAGTCTATATTAGTTAAATTAATAGATGTACTCATCGATTTAGAAATCATATCATCACAATGATTTCATTTGTAGTGATGGATTCAAAGAGATCATGCCCTATGACCACTTCCAGCCTCTTCCTCGGTGAGTGATGCCTTTACTTTTTGTAATTTACTCCAAGTTGTTTGCAAGGGACGGTAGGGTGTGTAGCAGTAGTTAAAATGTAGGCAGATGGATGGCAGACCCTTTAGAGAGAGAACTAAGACAAAACAGACTTCAGCCCTGTAATCATTAGATGGGATAGGCTGCCTCTGACAGCAATGTTTGCCGTCACCAGGGGTGTCAAGAAGGTCTTGGGTGAGGGGTGCCGAGGAGGGAGCTCACACATCACAAGTGATCAGAAATTTGGACCCCCTTTCCCGCCTCGATGACTCGTGAGGTCCTTTCTGACTTTGAGTTTCTGTGATTCTCTAGTAATACTGGCCTTTGGTGTTTTGTAGTTTAGAGACAGCTTAAGGCTGCTTTCACACTCTGTATTTTAAATAATTTGGTTCTCACAGTGGCCCCGTGGAAGGTGACGAGGGCGTTAGACACCTGCGCCCGTAGCTGGTGTATGGCCGCGAAGACTGCAGTTTTCATTTCCATGCCCCTGGCTCCTTGAGCCGGGCCACCACTGTGATCCTTCTTGCAAGCTGGAAACAATCCCGCCAGCCATGAATGAATAATGGGTTTTTATTTATTTGCTTTTGAGCTGGGAACATAATCCCTGGACAGCGTGCTCGGCGTCCTGTGGAGGCGGCATTCAGAGGCGGAGCTTCGTGTGCGTGGAGGAGTCCATGCACGGCGAGATCCTGCAGGTGGAGGAGTGGAAGTGCATGTACGCGCCCAAACCCAAGGTCATGCAGGCGTGCAATCTCTTCGACTGCCCCAAGTGGATCGCCATGGACTGGTCTCAGGTGAGGCGGGACCACAGGCTGCTGTTAATTATGGCTCGGATCATAATAAATATTTGCTATGTCGTTGGTTCTTTTTTTTGTTCACATGCCCCCGAAGAGATGGTTGGAAAATTATATATCTCTTCAGATATATTCAAGTTGACATCTAAAAACTTTTTTTTAATCACAAGTTTAAATTAAAAGAACATCAAAAAGGTCATTTCTAATATGTTATGAATGCTGACATTTAAAATAATGTGTTATAGCATTTTTAAAAAAATGTGTCCAGTAGGATGTAAATGCCGTGTTGCCATCTTTCATTTAAAAAACATCCAGACAAGCTCTTCCTAAAGAATTTGGATATTTTGTATTTTTTTTCCCCATTGGACTCGCATTTTCGATACACTTTCTTCACAGAAATTTGTCCTAATATTATGTACTTTTATGCTTTAAAGTCTTTCACTGCTTACATTATTCTGTTTTTCTCTAAGAAAATGTGTAGTGGTTAGAATTATTTTAAATTCCTTTGGTCATAAGGCTCTAAATATTAACAATGTTCCCCTGAATGAAGTTATATTTAATTTTAGTACACAATCAAGACAACATAAATATGTTTCAAACTTTGGTAAATCATGATTCCACATAGAAAGTAGATTTTCATCTGAAATGAGTCTAAAAGATGAATAGGGCTTTAAAAAATAGTTCATTACTGAAATAGAATATGGGTTCAGCCATAATTTTATTTTTAATTTTACTGTGGATTTCTTGTTTTGTTTTGCATGTACACATTAGGAAAGCTTGTTTGTATAAATAAGTAGACTGAGACGGAAGGATTTTATTAGAGCAAGGTCATTCCATTCTTTGAACTCCTGAGTTATATGCCAAAAATCACGCCATGACCTGTCGTTGAAAATTGACATTACTTTCCAACCTTCCGAGTTTGTTTTCAGGT
Source organism: Eidolon helvum (assembly GCA_000465285.1). NCBI lineage: Eukaryota > Metazoa > Chordata > Mammalia > Chiroptera > Pteropodidae > Eidolon > Eidolon helvum. Next base: position 42,606 of record KE768470.1, on the reverse strand, counting down.
CTTCTAAGCTTTGCCCATATGCTTTGTGTTGGCATTAAAGCCGTCATAGCACCCCTGGCCCATCAATATCATGACTGTGTCCACTTACAACATCAAAACAGAGGGTCGTTAACCAACTCATCTTGTTTACTTCCTTGGCACTTCATACTTTTCAATTTTTTTTTTTCAAAAATCAAATTCACTCTGGGTGACAAAATTTGCTATCATTACGGATCTCTTTAGCTCCAAAGAGGAGTTCTGGATATGTGAACGATGATGGCATCTTTGGGGTGAGCGTGCAGGTTCTCAGAGGGAGGACAGTAGTCTTGTAGGAAACAAGAGTCTTTAGGAATGGCCAGTTCTAGTAGAGTTATACCTTATAGTCACATCATTTTCTTTCTTGGCCAACGTATCCCGCCCAAGATTCCATGCATTTCACATGGATAAATTTGGGGTAGGTGAATTAGTTTCTGAGACATAGGGTCTAATCTCAGACCTCACTCAATTTTTGCAGTATTTGTGTAGTAGTCGTGAGTGGCCTGATGGAATTAGAGAGGTTACCTGATATTTGGCCTTTCCTGGAGACGCAGGTATGCTAGAAAAGACCTCCTGTGTCCTGTAAATCTTGCCTTTGACAATGCAGACGGCATCATGAACTCAGGAAGGAATCTTTGTGCTTTATGAAGTGGTAGCGAAACCTGCTCACGGTTTTGTCGGCAGGAGGCCCTGGTATGGCATCCCACTGTGTCCCTTAGGAACTGTGTGGCCTCACACAAGGTTCTTAGGTGGTGGACTCTCTATCTGCTCACCTGTTAAGTGGGAATGAAGCTACTGACATGCAGGTGTGCGGGGAAGATTAGTGAGGTCACATCTGCAAGACAGGGGCTGTTCTGTCAGATGCCCTAGGACTCTCAGCTCATCTCAGGAGCTGATTGGTGGGGCCTAAAGTTTATACATCTTGGAGGTGACTCTTTAAGATAAAAGAAAGCAAAACACAAATGTTGGGTGTCTGAAAGAATGTTCATTTAGAACGAGAAAAGAAATGGCAGGAAATTATAGATGTTTGGAAGCTGACAACAACCCAGACATGATCCCTGGAGTTAAGTCGAAGCTGCCGTGTTAGTGTTGGCTCATGGATTGTAACAACCACACCACACTCAAGCCAGATGTTACTAACAGGGAGAGCTGTATACGGGGTGAGGGGACATGTGGGAACTCTGTCCTCTCTGCTCAGTTATCTTGTAAACCTAAAACCCTAAAAAATTAAGTCTAATTAAAAAAAACTACACACACACACACACACACACTCACTAACATGTAGCTAAATTGAAAAGATATGCTAGATGTCACATGACGATATTCCATTTATAAGGAAGAACAAAATACAGCACAGACTTCATAAAAATTCAGAAAAAAATAGCATAACATTTTTATTAGTTTTAATTGCCTGATAATGTCTAGAGGTTTTTGTTTTTTTTTTTTAACTTTTGGCTGAGTATTCTTTGGCAGCCTCTTCATTTCACAGTAGTTTGGCAAGATGAATTTCTACAGACAGAAGAGGAAGGTAATCCTCCAGCGTGGTTGATCGAAATTTGATTTTTTTATTGATAGTTTAGAAAAGTTTCTTTCATCCTCATGAACTGCTTTGAATAATATGATGTTGATTTTTATTCCAATTTGAGAAAAATGTCTATCACGTTTTTTTCATATTTGAGCAGAAAGGTTTCCGGGCATTTTAATTTTTTTCTTGCGCTGTGACCTCATCTTTTGTGTTTAATATTCGTGTAGGTCATGGCTCCTCCTTTGCATGAGACTCTGTTACCTTTGTGGATCTCTTGGTGAGCAAGAATTTCACTAGCTTCTCTTGTCCTCTTCGAAGTGCACAGTGACTTGTGGCCGAGGGCTGCGTTACCGGGTCGTGCTGTGTATCAACCATCGTGGACAGCACGTTGGCGGCTGCAACCCACAACTGAAGCTACACATCAAAGAAGAGTGTATCATTCCCGTCCCGTGTTATAAACCGAAAGGTGGGCTTGTGGTTAAAGTTAAATCAGGTGGTGTTTTCCAGCTCTTCTTCCAATATCATGCCATTTATATTTGAACTTAATAAGTGTCTTATAAACATGGTCTTCCTGGCAGGTTACAGGCGACCCGTCCACCTAGACAGAGAAGATGAACCTCTGGGATTAATTGATCTGGAGGGAAGACAGAGCCTTGTTGATTCAGTCCAGCGAGAGTGGTTCTTTTCTGTCTAGGCTTATACTAACATTTCTTGGTGGGCATAAAATAATTTGATGCCCCCTCCGCCTTGAAGAAAAAGGAGGAAGAGGGTGAGGGGAAAGAGAAAAGGAGGGGAAGGAAAAGAAAGAGGAACAGGAAAATGCCCCCATGCTTCCTATTTTTCTCGGTTCCCTGGTGTTTTATACATTTCTTCCACGAGAGTGTGAGCTTCATGAGGAAGGGACGCTACTGTGTTCGTCATTCGCCACGGAGCTAATGAACCCTTTCAGTCCCCAGTCCAGATCTGTGGATACGTTTAGGATGTCTTTTGTAGTTTCCATTTGTTCCACGTGAATGGGCCGGAATGGGTAGCATCCACGGGTAGGAAGTTCTTCTCTAGCCACGATTACGTGTTTCCATGTACATTAGTGAGATACTGACAACCCTTATGACACATGGTTCCTTTGTGGCAATGGGAGAAAGATTAGTCCCACCTGTCAGTGCCAAGGAGCCAACAAAGTGTTTATTTGGCGACGTCTGTCCTCCAGAAAGGTCACAGGTTGCCATGCAGAGTGCAGAGACCGATGACGTACCTTCACTGCACTCGATGGCGTTTCCATGGCCATTTCGTTAGTGTCTTCCCTGAAGAAGCCCCAGATTACTTTTTCTCAGTTTGTGACTAGATTGTTTCTTCCTTCACATCTTAGAGGACAGGAAGGGCACCAGCTTGCCGTGTGGGTCCCTGTGATGGACGCTCACTTCCACAACCATCACAGCAACAGCGGGAGTGGGAGTAAAGCAGAGCACAGACTCTCTGCCTCCCAGTGTTGTAAACCCCTCTCTCACTTGCTCTTCTCCCTTAAATTCTTTATTCGGTGGGCAAAAAGAATTTATGGCAAAGGAAAGCAAGCTGGTACAGTTGAAGTAAGAACTTTAATATGCCAACAAGAGGTTGGTATTGATTTATAAAAAGCATTTTATGTTAACTTGGAGAATATATTCAACTGTGCTATGGGATCATTTGGATAATGTGTTCATTCAAAAAAATACACGAGAGAAATTTTTGGTTTAATCCTGAAGCCACTTAATGTACCATGCCAAAGGACTCAGCCCACATCTGAGAAACATGACCTCTTTGTTGAAAAAAATCTTCGATGAAGAATCATGTATCCAGCTCCTTAATGATTAACAGTAATTAAGCTTATTGTTTGTGTTCCTTTTTTCTTAGAAAAAGGTCCAGTGGAAGCTAAATTACCTTGGCTGAAACAAGCACAAGAACTAGAAGAGACTAGAATAGCAACAGAAGAACCAACGTAAGTCCAGGGCCTTTAATGGGGGTGATCAGGGCATAGCTAGTTAACATGACATATGTAATTTTTGTACTCATTAGAGCACAGCGATACATTTCAAATCCAAATGACCTGGATTTACCGACTCTAGAGAGCCTGAGCTGGCTAGAATTCTTCTTTATTTCACAATTCAGCAGTCCTACTTTGGCAGTATTTGTGAGAAGCACCCAGAAGAACGACATTATCTTACTCAAGGCAGACCCAGTGGTCTGTTACAGTGAAGAGTTTGGGGACAATTCCTGGATCTTTGTCAAACACACATGGTTTGACCAAGGACCATCCCAGGATGACACAGGTAAACCAGTCTTTCTGCGGTTAAGTCGGGGCTGGTCTCTATACAACCAGTGAAGTTGACATGTACCAGGTGGCCTGAGGGATTACAAGGAGAAGTCACAGAGCTGCTATTGTATCAGGCAGTGGAAAGAACAAGGTTTTTGGAGCCTAGAACCAGCACTTTTAACAACGAGACCTTAGACCAGTCTTATTTTTCTGTGTCTCATTCTTTTTAACCTGTAAACTGAGCAGGTTGGAATTCAGGGCTTCTTGCAACTCAGAAACCCAACGACTCCCATCTGTGTGTGACTTGGCAAGTCAAGACTGAAATGGTATCGCTGGAAAGTCAGACTCCAGAGCACCTTGCAGACACATTCTGGAGGCACAGGTGTGTAGGGACACACATCCTGGAGGCCAGAGGACCAGTTGACGGCACCAGTGATGAACCAGGCAGTTGGACAGGATGGGGATTCCATGTCAGACACGTCAAGTCTGTGGTGTCGATGGGCCATCTACCAGGAGAGCGGATCACGGAGTGTTGGAGGGAAGGGGGCCTCAGGGGTGATGTGGTCGCTCGTCCCTCTCAGATGGGCACTTCTCCATCACCTTCAGCCATGGGCAGAGTTCACCGCCCGGCATGACAGCTCTCACTCTTGCATTGAACAACCTGAGTTCTTGCCAGATTTTTCTCCCGTTGGGCCGAGATACACCTCCTTCAAATTCCTGCTTTCTGAAACAGAGAAAAACCACATCTATGCCCCGTCCCATGTTGACAGGTTTTCACAAATTTGGAGGAAGCCAGGTCCTGGGAGCTGTTTTTCTTAAGGGCATCATCCTCAGCCTTTCCAGCCGTCTGCACGTGGTGTTGTTCTAGACACCTCACCAACCTCATTTTGCTCTTTTCCGTGTCCCTCTTACCTGTGGTCCAGCCCAGCAGCGAGCCCCAGGGGAACCTGGATTAATTACTTCTCTCTGTGGGAGGGCACCGTGCCCTGGTGACGTGGGCCAGGAGCACTGGTGGTCACGCTGAGGACTCGGACTCCTTCACGTGGACCACTGTCAGGCCTGGACGCTGTGAGTGATCCGTCACCGATTGAAGAGAGGAGAGTGTTGGGCTCACGACAGAAGCTTGGAGATTCAGAAGAAGAAGGGAATCGGAAGGAATGGATGATGGAGGAAGAGGAGTCTTGAACAGAGGAAGGGGTGGATGGACCCCAGGAGACTGTCTTTTGTAAAGACCTAGGGAGCAGAAGGTCAGAGGAGGGGTGTGGCCAACAGTACTCAGAAAGCTGAGGAAGAGCTGTATTTGGCCGTCGTTGATTTTCACTTGAAGTTGGGACAGTCTTAAGCATATGAAAAAGAGAGGGAGGGTTCCAGACAAGTCAGTTAGTATCCTAGAATGCCCAGCCATATGGAGCGGGAGCTAGGCCTCGTACTGCTGGAGCCTCTCCCAGCCCTGACCCGCTGCGGATCTGCAAGGCGAGGAACCCCTGGGAAGACAGGGGTCGAGATGCCCGAAAGGGAGGGGAGTCGTGTGCATTTGCCGCGTGAGGAAGACCGTGGCGTTCTCAGGCTGGAGAGGTGCCTCTCACCAGGCCCTGCAAGATAACAGCTGCTGATTCTCCGTGTCTGTTCCCGGTGGGTGGAGTTGCTGCACAGTCCCCTGGACTAGAAACTTGGAGTCGTTCTTGCTTCTTCCTCAGACTTCCCTTATGCGTGGTTAACTACTGAGTTGCGCCAGGTGAAGCCACCGAGGTCGAGCCAGTCCCAGCTGCCGCTGTCCGTTCCCACCCCGTCCTTGCCAGGCCCTGAAGCCAGGGACCAGGACACCTACAGCAGTCTTCGAATTTGCAACCCCGTTGGCCCTCACAAACCCACCCTCTGCACAGCACCAGAGTGGACGAGCTGGGCCACCGATCTGGTTCTCTCCAGCGTTCAGAATTATCCCGCTGTTCCCCCGTCACCCAGAGAGTCACACTTGGTCACCGACCAACCAGACGGAGCAGGGTATTTCCCTGTCTGGCTTCCAGCCCCATCCCCAACCTTGTCCTCGCTTTGCCTTGGACGGAGTGCTGCGGCCCCACTGACCTGTTGCCCGTCCTTGCCCACCGCAAGCTGCCACTCACTTCTGTCCCTTTCAAGGTCTGAGACACTGTTTATTTCACGCACTGGGATTTTGTGCACCGCGTAAGCTACGGCCAAGTCAGGTCCGGACTCGTTCCAGCCCTGCATTTTCTGCCAGCCCCTCCTGACCTCGCCGCTAGCATCTTCCTCTGCTCGTTCACTGAGTGAAGCTAACACGCCATCTCCTCCTGCAAGATGCCACTCCCTTGTCCCCAATATGGAGGACAGAGCCCACAGCACCTGTTTGCTGGCCCGAGCGGCCACCTCCCACCCTCCTCTCCCTCTGTGGTCTCTGGGCAATTTCCCCGTATAATGCACCCTGCTGGCAGTTTCTGGCCTGTCCCTGGCTGTCTAGTGTGAAGTTTATAGTTTCCTCCCTCCCCTTCCGGCAGCTCTTTCCC
>KE768470.1:14280-35409 GCA_000465285.1 Eidolon helvum | reverse complement strand
GAACTCCAGCTTTATGTCAGGTGACCTGGATTCAAGTCTCTCCCTTCCTGACGTCGGTCTTGTGGGGACAGAAAATGTAGTGATTCCCTGAAGGTATCGTGAGGGGGAGGGCTCAGGGATGGTTTCCTGAGAGACAGGGTCCTCACCTGAGGCCCTGAGGTGCACGTGGTGTGGGAAGAACCATGTGTCGGGCGTTGGGGACTGCAGGCAAGGCCATGGGCCCATGTGGCCACACCCAGAGGTATTGAGTGTGAAGGCGAGTGGGGTCACAATGGCACCAAGGGTACAGTTATGGCATGCATTCATGCATCGTCGTCTTTGGGGATGTTGTACAGTAAATAAAACTGCTGAACATTGCTCAGCTCAGAGTTTGCCAAATCTGCTCTATCACGGAACTCTTTTCTGGCCTATCCATTGTTAACTCTGTTTTTTTTTTTTTTAAGTTAGTAGGGATCAGACAACATTTTCTGCAGAGGAACAGACAGTAAATGTTTTAGGCTTTGCAGATAGATCAGTGTCTGAAGCAGCCTTCAACAGTAGGCAAACCAGTGGCCATGGCTGTATTTCAATAAATCTTTAATGATGGACCCTTGAAGTTGAATTTTATGTATTTTTTACAGGACATAAAATATTTTCCGCCTCGTTTTTTCTTTTCTCCAACCATTTAAGTCCATAAAGATCATTTTTAGCTAGCAGTCTGTACAGAAATGAATGGACTGGGTCTGACCTGGAGGCCAGAGATTGACAACCTCTCTTCAGTGGACAGTAACTCAGGATAAGGAATAAGTGCTTTATTTGGCCTCATTGTGCAGTACCTTTAATATTTTCAAGGAGACTCAGATGTTTAGTGTATTTATATATTAAATAGAAAATAATATTAAAGCTCCATCTACTCAGTAGAAAGCATCTGTCGCCCTACCATTTAGAGCGTCAATATTGAGAAAGTTGAACAAAACTCCACCTGTTAACAAAGGGTAAGCTCGATGAAGATTTATTGAATAAATATTGGTGAAAATCCTCATATTATAGAAGAAATTGGGTTAGAAGTTATTTCTACAGAATGGCTTATTTATTACCACACAGTAAAGAAAACCTGCTCATGATGTTTTAGAAAGGCCAGAGCACAGAATTTGAATAATAAAATGGATGCAAAGAGTTTGTATCTCTCGTGGAGAAGTCCCTCTGTTGCTAATAAGATTTGAAAATTTGCGAAGTACTTACCCTGAGCGTCAACAAAAGTGCGGCCTTCCACATGGATCGATGTCCCTCTGAATGGAGCTGTTGTCATTGTCGTTTTTCTTCATAGACTGCGTGTCACGCCTCCTTCGGTGGCCTCTGTGTAACGATCGCTCGCCTCCCCGGTGTTCCGCAGGTTCGTCCCAGAGCCCTGGTCAGCCTGCAGCACCACCTGCGGCCCAGGCGTCCAGGCCCGAGAGGTCAAGTGCCGCGTGCTCCTCACGTTCACGCAGACGGAGACGGAGCTGCCGGAGGAGGAGTGCACGGGCCCCCGGCTGCCCGCGGAGCGGCCTTGCCTCCTCCGAGCGTGTGATGACAGCCCTGCCTCCCCGGAGCCAGACGTCCCCCTGCACGAGAAGGACAGCCAGATGACCTACGACTGGGAGTATGCAGGCTTTACCCCTTGCTCGGCGACATGTTTGGGAGGTACTGGATCCTTTGCTGAAGGGACCCTTATGTTTGTCTTGCTGATGGTTTGAGAAATTACTAGAGTGGTGAAGCCAAATATGCCAATTAGCAAAAGTCTCAAAGAGGTTAACTCATTCGAATAACTGAAAACTATGCCTTTCCCTTTCTTTCTTTTAAATCGTGGTTATCCTAGAAAGATAAAGGATAGTGGGACTATATCCTGACCAAAAAAATGTTACGTCGTTTGGCCCAAGCAGCTGTATCACTGAGACAGGGAGCAAGGTCCCTGGTTAACAAGAAATCAGTGGGAACATGCAGAGCCGACAGGTGGAGGCCGTCTCGTGCCTAAGCTGGGTGCAGAACGAGGCACCCTGGGGTTGCGGGGTCGGATGCTACTTGGTCAGAAGTCATCTTCAGAAGACATTTAGGTTCGTCCCTGTTTGAAATGCCACCATGGGTAGAAACACTGTTGCACCTAACCCTCCCTCATCCTTGATTTCAGTTCTTTTCCTGACTGCCAAGGCCCCCTCCAGTTGGGGAAGCGTGGCGTGTTGTGTGTCCTTGGGTGTCAGCAGACCCAGAGTTGCCACAAGAAAATGACCAGTGAACTCTGTGTAATGATCGCTCGGGCAGTGAACTCGGGCAGGTCTCTTAGGACGTATCTCTGTAGCCGGATGCCGAAATGTTAGGATCCCCCGTGTTCCCGTGAACATGGCCGTGGGCTCTACTCCCAGGATGGCTCACCCCTCTGAGATGTTCCTGTAACAGCTTCATTAAGATATTTCATACCATTTATGTAAACCGTACAACTTGGTGATTTTTAGTATATTCATGAAGTTGTGTAACCACCATGACAATCAATCTTAGAACAGATTACCCCCAAAGAACTCTGTACCCTTAAGCGATCACTCCCCATTTTCCTTTAAACCCTCTGTTTTCCCTTCCACTGTCAGCCTCTGGCAACTGATAATCTACGTTTTGTCCATTCTGGACATTTCCTATAACTAGAATCATGAGATATGTGGTCCTTTGTCACCACCTTCTTTCATGTACTACGGTGTTTTCAAGGTTCGTCCTGTTGTAGCAGGAATCAGTACTCCATTCCTTTTTGTGACCGAATGCTGTCCCATCACGTGGATGTACTGCATTTTATTTATCCATTCATCGGGCAGAAATTTGAGCGATTCTCATATCTCGGGTGTTATGAGTGATGCTGCTCTGAGCATTTTCGTTTTCCGTGTGTTCTCACTTCCCTTCGGTATATACCTAGGAGTGGTAGAATGACCTATTCATGTAAAGCATAGGAGCTTCATGAAACTTGACTGAGTTTGTCCTCATTGGCGCCGTGGACCTTTCGGCCTGCTGTGAGAAGAGAAATGCCTTGCACGTGTCAAAATGCAATTCGGGATTCAGATGGCTGATGTGAAGGTGCCTGTTTGCTTTCTTTCCCGAGTCCTCTTGTGTATCTGGGACACGTTACAAATCTGAACAGAGCTCAACTTAGTAACCCTTCAACACTCAGTTCGACTGCAATTTACCTGTGTGAGGGGGTGTTGTATTGTATGATCGTGGAATGATATCATTAAAATGAACCTTGGTTACCCAGTAACCCAAATTATACAGTTGGGGAAACTGAGGCTCAAAGGCCATTATGTAATCCAAAATAGAAAATGAACAATATAATTGTCATCTTTTAATAGGAAGTTGGTTCAACTATAAGTACATTTAATAAGTCTCCTAACTTTGCAAAAAGTAATGCTTTTAATTTCTAGGGTTTAAGCTTAAAGTTTTCTTTTAAATAGATAATTAAATTCCATAAAACTGAAGAGATCAGGCATGAAAACCAAATCCTCTATAAATATAGGGAACCGGGCACCTGCTCTGTGCTGGACTCCAGGGTTCTGCTCTGGGTTCCGAGCTCAGTCTCAAGAGATGAAGTGGATGAGACACAGTCCTTGTCTCGAGAGAGCATGGCTTTTGTCATATTGGTTTCACCGTCTCGACAGCACCCCTTACAGGCAGTGACATGTACCTCGCTGTGGATCGATCTGTTTAAATGTGGTTTTGGAAGTCGGCTCCTGCAAGTCCACTTGTGTGTGGTGACGAATGTGGGTGTTTAACGCTCACTCTGGACAGCCGAGAGGGTGAGTCTGTGAAGACCTAAAACCACAGGAAAATCGGATTTCCATGTATAGTTGTTCCTTCAACATCTCTGTTTCTCATAGAAAAATAATGTATGCCATTTGAAGATTTCCAAAATGATAACCTTTTTGTCAGGTCCTGCTATCATGTACCTGCATGTTCTAACTTATCTTCACATCATCCAGGGAATAAAATTAATCCGTTCATTGTTATTACTGATGTTTAAGTGCCATTCATAAGTCAGCTTTCATACTGAAGTGGCAACAGAATTCTTTTCTAATTCCTCAAAGCATGAAGAATTTGGACATATTCAGGTTCCAGCTTCCAGGGTATATGTATGTGAGCATGTATGTAGTATTGCGTGTGTGTATGTTTGTGTGTATGTCACACATACACATTCTGGAAGAAATGCTTACTTTTTAATACTCTCTGATAAGGCTTTGTAATGGTCTACATCACAAATGTGTCTCATCCGAGTTTTTCTTTGTATTTCTTTCTATTTGTTGCATGTATGACCTCTCATTTTTACCTCGCTGTCTCCCAACAGCATAGGCTAGTCGTACGTGCCTGGACATTGGGTGGGCCAGTTCGGTTTTCATTCCCATTTTCCCATTTTCCCATTTGCGGGATGGCGGTCTCGTCCTCCACCACGTGAGGGGAGAGATGCCGCCGACGTGGCACGTTACCAGTGGCTGCCCTGTCCTCCCCGCCACGCTTCACGTCAGGACAGACCTCTAGCTGTAGTTTCTCCCAGCTCCTCTTGGGATAATTGGTCACTTCCTCTTGGGCTCCAGGGATGTTTTTGGGGCCCTGCAGACTCCCAGCTGGCTTTAGACAGCCCTTGATCTCTACCAGCGTCTCCTCAAAAGAACTCACCTCTCTGGAGTGCTGCAAGGCTTGCATTTTCACACCCAGTACGATGCTGTCCTTGGGCGCTCACTAGGTCCGTAACATGTTATAGCTCCCCCTCTTTTTCATTACCTGGAGTTTATAGTAGCCCCACCCAATCATGCCGGCCAATCAGCAGAGGGGAAAATATACATTAACACCTCTCTGGAGTGCTGCAAGGCTAGCATTTTCACACCCAGTACGATGCTGTCCTTGGGCGCTCGCTAGGTCCGTAACATGTTATAGCTCCCCCTCTTTTTCATTACCTGGGAGTTTATAGTAGCCCCGCCCAATCATGCTGGCCAATCAGCAGAGGGGAAAATATACATTAACTAGGCTTTTCAATATGGCCTCAGGCATGGATGCGTATAATCCATACGTGTGTATATGTGTCTGTGCTTCTTATGTGTTTCTGAAATAAAAACGTCATACGCAATACAGCATTAAAGGCAATGCTGTATGAAGTAGATCTATTCGTTTTCACAACATTGTACGATCTATTTGTTTTTCTTTTGAGAGGTTATAATGGCATTGTATGATGAATTGGTGTTCTCCACACCCTTCAGTAATCTTAAATATTTCCTATCAGAAATTAAGTGTTTAGAAAGTTTGAAAGAGCTGGTTCTCACAACTGTCTAAGTCCAACTTTCCTCCTGTTCCTGTTTTGGGGGCAGTATGGAGGGGAAGTAGCACCCCAGCTCCATGCGGACCATCGTCTTTGTTTCCCCCCTGCTTATTGTTATAGTCAATTCAAGTTCTTAGCTTTTTAAGTAAATTCCACAATTTAGATTACCTTGGGGAAAAAGTTACCCACTTCGTGAAGATACTGTGATTATTATCCAGATTGTTTGTCTAGTCTCAAGTTGCTTTAAGCTTCCCTCGTCTCTTTTTTCATGCCACAAATCATGTGTACTCTATTTACTCTTTTGACCAAGGAGTTCTATAGGGAATGACTTCTTAAAAATTCTAATGGTAGGATTTTGGGGGATTCATTGTTTATCATTCATTTATAGTCAGGCGCTGTAATGGTCAGAGAACATTACCTGTGTAATTTCTGGCTTTTGGAAATTATTGCAGTTTCTTTATAGACCGAGATAGGATGAGTTTTTGTTACTGTTCCGTTAAGTGCTTAGAAAGGGCACAGTATATCTATTTCTAGGTGCCAAGGTTATTATTTGGTTATTGAATCAACATAATTGTTTTATTCAAATCGTTTCCCCATATTTATTTTAACACTTAATGTAGTAAATTCTGGGTGGTACCTAATGGGCTATGGTTATAGATTTTCTCCATTGCTCTGGTATTTATTACTCTGTGTGTTGTGTGGGGGGTGTGTGTTATTTGGCAGGTTGAATTAGTCAAGACTTGTTTGCAAAAACCCCAACTCACATCAACCTTAAGCCAACAAAAGGGAATGTATTAGCTCACTTATTGGCTCTATTTACCCTCTTAGAGTCTGTGTTTTTACCCTTCAATCATGAATTCCATTGTCAATGAAGGTGTTGCGTATTTTTTTTACCAAAAAAATAATAATAATAATAATAATAACCTTCATATTTTGACATTGCAGAAGTCAAATCTTAAGTGAAGGATGCTGTCTCATGCTACCAGAGGAATCTATTAGAAAAATTGGGTTGAAATTTCAATACTTGATTTATATTATATCTTCTAAATTCATACTTGTATTATTACCCAAATTTCATTATGTGTAAGATGAAGTAAACTTATTTTTATAATTTTTACTTTTGAAGATAAAGGTCTGATCAAACCTTTCGAAGTAAAAAGTATTAAAATCACGTTGTAGATCCAGTGTGTGGGATGGGAGTTATTCTTGTGATTGTCTTTGGAAAATACATTCTACCTCAATAAGTATCCTAAATTTTCAGTTAAACTTTTACATTCTTTTGAATATGCTTTGAGATGGAAAAGTTTGTCATGAGTGTTATCCAATTCCATCCACAGTGGTTGAAATGAGATAACGTTGATGCTTCGAGGCCCAGCCGCTCAGTCTTCAGAAAATGTTCCAAAATAGTTTCCAAATATATTTTTCTAAAGGATTTTGATTACAAAGGAAAATATATATGGAAGATTATGGGATTTTTCTCACATTAAAAAGAAACGCAGCCTGCTAGAAAATGAACATCTGTGTCCCCGTAAAGTCACTGAGGAAGTTGGACGTTCGCAAACCAGAACCAGAGTCATGAAGCTGCAGAAGTGCCGCCTTGTATCTTGGAGTGGCCAGTGTTTGCAAAAAACAAGTTCATGGAAGACGGACGGAGGTTTAAGACTGCATCCTGCCGTGCATGGCCAGGAACACAAGATTACAGCTGAGGAAAGCAGGAGAAAATTTAGTCGAAAGAGCTGAACATCACACATACGTATTTTATATATACTTTTGGCCCATACTGCATTCTGTAAAATATTGTAAAATGGTTGACTTGAAACATGGCAGTTGGAAAAAGAACCGTAGTCTTGTAACTGAGCACACATTCTCGCATGGAACTGAGTGTATTTGCATATTTCAAATAGCATCAACTGTTGCTATCACAGTTTTTATTTGATCTTTTCCATCAAGAGCTTGATCTGTATTTTGTTCCGTTTTGATTTCCCAGTAACTGTTTACATCTCAGAATAGTGTTGGAGACTCGGGCTTTGGGGTCAAGCAGACGCTTTGGCCCCAGAGCAAATGCATATGGCTGTTTGCCTTCACATCTGAATGAGGCACGGGCCATGCTTTGGGAGGCCGGTGGGCCATCTCGTGTTTTGGAATCCAAGAATACAAAAGAAAGACTGCTGAATTAGGGGGCAGGAGATCGAATTCTTAGTTTGGAATCTACTGGTTTTCTGCTATCTTAATTTTTCTCTCAACCTCAATTTCCTTATTGTTAAACGAATAGAATGGAGATAACGACTTCACTCTTTCAGCCTCTCAAGATTATGGGAGATGCAAATATTTGAAAGTGCTTTGCACACTTCAAAGCACTTTTTCAATGAGAGGTATGGCGATAGACCTATCACTAATTATGGTAAGAGTGGACAGGAACTCAGACCATAATGAGAATTTTTATAAGGGTTCTATGTTGAATTTAGCACATATGCAATTATATAGAGAAATATTATTTAGCAGCTGAAATGCAAGTTCCTCTTAGAGAAACTGCTGTGTGTGTCTGGGAGGAACACGTTGACGATTCGTTTGTGGGAGCTCCTGGCTCCGAGCACATCTAGAATGTAAACTGTAAACTGTTCTGAAGGTAGAAAGGAAGTCGGGGATGTTCCTTAATGTTTCAAGGTGCGTGCATTTGAGGGAGAGAGTAGAAGGGCTGATTTCTAAGGTGCCCGAGAGCATATAAAGCCTGGGGGACTTCAGAAAATGCAGCATCCTTGGTGCCCACATGGACCCTAAATGCAGCCTGCACTCACTCAGCATAGTCCCAAGGGCAGTGGCTTAAGAACTAGCAGTCCCAAGAATCGGTTTCCTTTCTTCCATCAATAAGTTATTCTAAGTCACTTGCATTTTTTTTTCTCTTTCCAACCTCCAGGCCATCAAGAAGCGATAGCAGTGTGCTTACACCTCCAGACGCAGCAGACCGTCAACGAAACCCTGTGTGACTTGGTCCACCGCCCTCCAGCCATGAGCCAGGCTTGTAACACAGAACCCTGCCCGCCCAGGTACGTGCCGTCTTGTGCTCCTGGGACACACCGTGTCTGGAAGGGGACATCCTGTCCTACAGAGAATACACGTGTGCAGAGATCTCACCCCGGTAGATCGGCCAGGCCTACGCCAGAGCGTCCCCTTCTCTGCTCAGCTCAGGCCCAGCCAGGGTCTTGCTTCGATGTGCAGACGCTGCCGTGCTAAGCAGGGGTCCCCTTCAGCCTGACTCTTCTCTGCATCACACGTGAATGAACACACAGTGGCAAAACTTGGGGGTCAGCAGGTTTGTTCTCTTTCTCCTCTCCGTCTTCACCTAATGCCACGTGACGGAGCTCAGGTGAGCTAGCACTGGTACACAGCAGGTGCTCAATCCATATTTGTCGAATGACTGAGTGATCGCCTGTGTGTTACCTAAAGCTCACAACTGGGTGTTGTCAGTTGCCCTGCCCACTGACTTTCTTTGGTTTGTTCGTGCACCGGCCGTGGGCGGTGTCCCCTTCCCCTCGTCACTGTGCCTCAGCCAGAGCTCTTTGCATGTCATCTTCTGCACTAGTGTCTTCCTCACGGAGCTGCCAAGCTACGAATAATAGAGCACACCGTATGTCTTGGCCACTTTGCAAAATTAAGAGTCTGTTTTTTTATGCGAAGGGAAATACTATTCCTCATTTCAACGTTGTAGATTTAATCAACTTTTTGAAGGTTGGAAAAAAAAAAAACCCAGCAGAGACAAAGGGTCGATGCCAAAATAAAGGTAAGTTGACAAAAATGTTTTAGGTTCTAGAAACCAGTGGTGTAGGAATAATAAGAACAGGGCGTTGCATAATATTTTCCGTACAAATATTTACTGACTCCAAGGGCAATAGCAGTAAGATATCACCCCAGGGCGAAACCTACCACTGAGGTTTGGTCAGACGGTCAGCTGATCTTTATTTACCCAAAGACAAATGTATTTGATGTTTTAGCCGGACTCTGCAAGGTAGGGTGTTGTCTGTTTATTTGCTCTGTGGGGTTACTCGCCTGGCT
This sequence comes from Eidolon helvum, assembly GCA_000465285.1. NCBI lineage: Eukaryota > Metazoa > Chordata > Mammalia > Chiroptera > Pteropodidae > Eidolon > Eidolon helvum. Next base: position 26,060 of record KE768470.1, on the reverse strand, counting down.
TGGCCTGTAACCGCTGAGTGTCTGCTATTTATGGAGTTTGCTTTCTCCAGGAGAGAGCTAGCAGCTTGAAGAAACATGCAGGGTTACATAACGATCCCACTGGTCTAGGAGAGCCTTCTTCTCCGACAGGATTCGGCACTGTAGAGGAGGCAAGTAGGAAAGCGAGAGGGAAGAGTGATGTGTTTCTGGACACAACCAGTTCTTGAGTTAAAAAAAAAAAAAATTCTATGTTTAGTCCATTGTCTCTTAATGAGAAATTATTGCCTGTTTCCTGGATAAAAATGGTTCCATTTCCAATCTCTTGTGCCTCTACTGGATCCTTCTAGCTATATACTTTCTTGAAAGATGACTTCATCCTGAAGTCACTCCAAATAAGTTACACACTTAAGTGAACTGTTTTAATAGTGAAACAAACAAACAAAAGAGCCTTCTAAAAATTGAGCCATGTAGTCCAATGGTCATCAAAATATGACCTATATATCTACTGTTGGGGATTTCCCTCACCTCTAAAGCTACTGGAAATTTAGATATAATCACTTAGGCTATAACTAATTAATAGGCTTCCAGGGAAGATAGTGTTTTAATTTCACACTCTGGCCCCAGTGCAGACCAATGGTAGATGATATATAAAAACAGGGAAATTGCAACGACATGTCAAGGGCAAAATTATGAAAACTGCCACCTGGGCTGTAAAGGGGACGGAAGAGTGAAGTGGTGAGTGGAACTGGGCCTGTGGTTCTTCCAGGCTTGAGGCCCCGAAGCAGTCAGGGTAAATAGGGGCTGACCGCCTTCCTCCTCATTCATGAGGAGAAGGACCGGGCTCACCGCTTCTTTGTGATGGAAGCAGATACAAAGCTACTGCTGATCACAAGCGGAATCCTTTGTTTCTATGAGGCTGCTCACCCAGGGGGTGGAGGACAAACACAGAGAGCCCTGTGACCAGACACAGCCCCAGATTACTTGCTGGCTCAGTGACGGATCTTCTTTGTGCTGGCACTGTTTCCGTGCCATGTTGTCCCTGTCAGACCTGGTCCTGGAGACCCTTGAGGGCCAGATGGAGGCCAAACCATAGACAGTGGGCATTAAGAGACAGAGAAAAGGAGGAAAAGAGGTGGAGAGAGAGAAACCTGCCTTTGGATTGAGCCTGCAAAATGAAATTCCAAAACACGTGAAGAAATCCAGTCCTGATGAAGATGGTCAACAGATGGCGCGACTGAACGATGAATTTACTCCAGATGGAATTAAAATCCAAGAATGACCTGAAAAAAGATGTGAAGATCAGTGTTACTAGGATCTTTAGAGATATAAATGAAAAAATAATATCCATATGAAGAGCTAGAAATTATGAAACAGAAATAGGCAGACATAGTAAAAATAGGCATTTAAAAGAATCACTTACAAGACCTAGAAATATAAGTCAATGAAATAAAAGAATAAACTATAGACAATTGAAGAAAGAATTGGTGGCTTGAAGATACTGTTGAGGAAGTCAAGTGAGTCAAAGCACAGAAAATTGAAGATTTTAGGAGGAGAAAGTTAAGAAATATGTAGTTAATGGCAGAGAAACAAACTATGAAATAAACTGTTCGTTAACACTTAAAAAATATCCACTCCTAGTATCAAAAGAAGTACATGAAAATGGATTCCCACTTAGGTACATAACAGTGAAGCTACAAGACAAGAAAGACGTATTAACTACAAAGAACTTAGCAGCTGGAGTTTTCAGAAAACAAAGGAATGATATATCTTCAGAGTATGCAGGGAAAATCGTGCTCAGCCTAGAGCTAAACTTGCCAAACTTATTATTTCAGCATATAAATGTGGACATCCATGTTTAGCCTTGTGATGGACTAGGCATCCTGAAGGTTCTCTTTCTAAAAGCTTCCAAAATACTGGGTGAAATATGTAAAAAGAAATGTAGAACAGAGCTGGTAAGAAAGAAAGGGAAAACCCAAAACAGGCTGAAGCATGAGTCTAGAGTGGGGACTCAGTGTGTGGAAGTTAGTGCCACCACGGAGACAGTCACGAGTCCCAGAATCTCCACCTTTTGGCTTTAACCATACTTGCCTGCCATCAGAGAAGTCATTGACCTTGCAGAGGATAAAGACCTTGCAGAAGATAAGAAGATAAGGAGCTTTATATGGAGATTCCCTTATAAAGCTAAGGTAGCCTCAGTGAAAAAGCAAATTAGAAAAACAAACAAACACGCAAACGAAAACACAAAAAGAGAGATCACAAGCAAACCATCTGTCTTGGCCTTGCTTCTGAGTGGAAGGAAGAGAAAAAGGCTCCCTTGCATTACTCTAAGTGAAAGAAGCCAGACACGGAAAGATAAATACTGTGTGATTTCACTTATACGTGGAGTCTAAAATACACTTAGAGAAGCAGAGAGTAGGATGACAGTTGCCAGGGGCTGAGGGGAAAAGGAGTAGGGGGAGGTAGCGGTGAAGGGTATGGAGTTACAGTTATTCCAGACAAGTAGCTAGTGGGGGTCTACACAGCATAGCGCCTGTAGCTAACAATCCTGTATGGTAGACATGAGATTTGCTAAGAGGGTAGATCTTATGTTCACTGTTTTAATCACACCCATGTAATAGAAATGATAATGATAGTGATGATGATGATGATGATGATGATAAAGGAGGTGGAAGGGGAAACTGGAGGCAGTGTACATATATGTCTACGGCCTTGATGGTGGTGAGGGTTGCTCAGGTGTACGCTTATCCCAAAACTTACTGAGTTGTATACATTAAATACAGCCTTTTACACATCAATCATACCCCCAATAGAGTAGTTGTTTTTTTTTTTTTTTAAAAAGGATGTCAAGGATGTCCTGAGAATTTAAAGAATTTAAAAACCACAAGGAGTTCTCTAAGTAGGAAGGGGTTTTATATTCATTCTGATTCTGTGATCTGAAAAATTAATTCACATTGGCCTTGACAGAGGAAGTGCAAATCCTATGTGGAGGAATGCGGCTTCCATTCATGAGTTAAAATTCCCACAAAGGCGTAATGAGCGTGAGTTCATAATTTAAAATTTTTACTTTCTTTCCACTGTTATAAATCACCGTTTTATGTACATTTTAAGCATTTTAAAATTGTTTCCTTGTGTTATAACTCTATAGTAACTAGTTAAAAATTCATGTTCGCTAATAATAAAATACCCACAAATTGAAATAACCATGGTGCACAATTTTTCACCCATCAGACAGGCAGAGACTCTTTTAAATGGTGCTACCTATATTGGTGTGGGCGTAGGGAACTAGGCGCTCATGCCTCTGGTGGGGGCCTGAACTGAGCGAATCTTCCTTGAAGGCAATTGAGAAATATGCACAAAAAGCAGCTGCCCAGGTTTCCATTTTCACAGATGTTTCATGAGAAAACCCAATTTTTCCAAGATCTTATTGGAAAGGAATCACATTATAAATATGTATGGTAAATCCGATCCTAACACAAAAGAATTTTTCTAGGGGTATTCCAAATAATGAATCCAGGTGCCCCGAAAATTTCCTGAAGCATCAGCTTTTAAGCATTTAAAATTTCTTCTGACACCTGTTTACAACATCCTTGCCTTGGAGCTCCATTCAAAACAAAACTGAGATTTTATAATGGCTTCATGGAGACAGATGAAGACGGGGAGGCACCTGCTTCTTTCTCCTCTGGACTTTCCCAGATGGGTAAAATCTTTAAACACATCCCGATGTTTCTTGTCTGCTCACGTTGTCTTTCTGTCTTTGAATCGCGTGTACTGATGGAGTCCTGTGGCCATAGGCTGTGCGTGGAGTGTGAGGTCTGGTGACCTGGAGAAGAACTTGAGATTGTCCATGCTCTCGCTGTTGCTCGTGGCCTCAGGGGACCATCCAACTCCCTCTACTTTTATTTCGATGCAGGTGGCACACGGGCTCCTGGGGGCCCTGCTCAGCTACCTGTGGCGTTGGAATCCAGACCCGAGACGTGCACTGTCTGCACCCCCTGCCCGGCTCCCTGTGGCGTTGGAATCCAGCCCCGAGATGTGCACTGTCTGCCCCCCGGGGAGCCCCCCGCCCCTGCCGAGGAATGCAGGGATGAGAAGCCCCATGCCTTACAAGCATGCAATCAATTCGATTGCCCTCCTAGCTGGCACATTGAAGAATGGCAGCAGGTATGGCCACCTGGTGACTCCATGGCCAGCCCGCCACGCTCGGAATCGCGAGAGTCCCATGCTGACCCACCTCCCTTTGCCTCCTCAGTGTCCCAGGACATGTGGTGGGGGGACTCAGCATCGGAGGGTCACCTGCCGGCAGCTGTTAACAGATGGCAGCTTTCTGAATCTGTCGGATGGATTGTGCCAAGGGCCCAAGGCATCGTCTCATAAGTCCTGTGCCAGAACCGACTGCCCTCCACACTTAGCCGTGGGAGACTGGTTGAAGGTAAGCACCGTCCCCACCTGTGCCGTCCCTGCCTTCTTGATCCTCCTAAGTCTTTCTTCCCCAAGATAAGAGCTGGGACTTGGGTGCAGTGAAGTCTCCACTCCCTAAAATCATAGAGCGCTTCCCAGCCTTAACTCGCAATCGTTATTGCATGTCAACGGGGAGCTACTTCCTGAGCATCCAGATGGTCTTCCCATCTGGCTTACGGGGTGTCCTTGAGGCCAGCGGCCATGAGATCGCTGACAGGTCCTACAGAACGGGTAAATTCATCTTCTCAAGAGTCTTTGCACAGTCAGGGAAACACAAAATAGTGTCAAAGTCATGATCTCTAGAAAAGCTCAGACTGGCGGATGCAGGACAGGAAAATCATTCAGTGTGAGTTTTGCTGGGAGGCACAGGTGGAGACGAAGGAGGAGGTGACCCACCCGAGCTGGGTTGGACCTGAGGCCGGTCAGTTCCCTAGGCAACCACGCATCAGGGAAACAGCAAGCTCCTGCGTATTCCAGAGGTGACACAGACCGCAGCCAGCCCCAGCCAAGAACACCTCTCTAGGAAGTAAGCACTGCGGGGGAGGAGCAGGTGTGCCCACGTAGGCAGGACAGCAGAACTGGCCTCAGCCTTCGAGACCAACAGGGACATTCTAGGGACATTCTGGCTCGGGGCCAGTCAGGCACACATGCTGCCCAGCAGTTTGGGTTTCCTGTTGGGTTCATTTTTTTCCCTGTTAGTCGAAATTTCCTCTCGTTTTAGCGTTGCTTTGTTTTGGCAAAGACTCCGACCCCAAATTGCCACCGTCCCTAAAGCTTTGTGCTAGACTGGTTCCTCTGCCACGGGACGGCTCACTTGGGGACAGCCGTCCGTCTCGTGGTTCAGGATGAAGCCATTCCATGCTGAAGTGGCCCACTGACCCTGGCCCCAGAGCCAGGCCTCTGGCCTGCAGCTGGAACCGTCCTCTCTCCCAGACACTGGCTGTGGTCACGGCAGACTTGGGCTTTGCTTATTCAGTGGCTCATTGGTTTTCCTTGATTTCCAAATGAAGGTTTAGGCAGAAAAGAGCCTTCAGTTCTTATACCGCTTTCCAGGTTAAAGGAGCATTGACTAGTATACGTCAGTCTTCCCAAATGGCAGGTTCCTGTGATCCGGGGCCCCTGACCCTGTTCTGCGGCCCCACCGTCACTGATGCCCAGTGGCCTTTCCTTGTTTCTTAGGCTCTACACGCTGGTAGAATACCCGACCATTTTCCCTGCCTTCGTTATTCTAACTTCATGGCATTCCTTGGTGTTCTTTTTCCTACTTACCTGACTGCGTCTTTTCTATTCATTTGTCTTCTTCCACATCTCCGAACACTCACTACTCGACCCTTCAATTTCTATTACTTCATTTCTTCCCTCCATTCCACAGTGGATTCTGAGTCCGGACCTCTTCTCTAACCTCTCTGCGTGGGTCTCTGCCTCTAGCAACAGTTTCTAAGTTGTTCAGTTCCATGTCACCGGCTCTCCCAATGGGGCAAAGCCTCATCATGAAAAAGCACAAAGGACAGCCTCTTCACCGCCATCTCACCTCTGTCTCTGTCAGGGCACCAGCAACTTCACACCACTTCCGACTTCGTCACCTCCTCTGTTCAGTTCCCGGGACCTGCCAACTTCCGGTTCTTGAACTGTACCCCCATGCAAAGTAGAAAGGAAAAAGTCTTTATCGATGAGAACTTTTACAAAGGACAGCTCTAGGCAAGTCTAAGACAGCTGAGTTTCCAAGTGTGGCATTCCAGTTTGGACGGAGCTATTAACCGTGACTCACGGAGGTGGTGGTGTACTGGAGACAATGCACAGCCACTTGGGAGAACCAGCTGCGATTCTTCCCACCTTCTGCTCAGTGACGTCAGGTCGACAGCTTGAAGTCAGCCACAATGGTGGTAGTTACACCACAGGAACTGGCAAATGTTACAGTCAGGGCTCTCTGCCCCAAGCATCTGTTGTGAAACGTTAGCCAGCATAGAACTTCATGAACGGGTTATACACACACACACACACACACACACACACACACACATACATGCACACACACGCGCACACAATGTTACTGATAAGAAAGTTTCAACTTATTGATGGTGCTGAGAGTAGAAATATCTTCAAGAAATTCCAATCTGTGACTCTTTTTTACAAAGTCTGGAACCTCGTTTGCGATTTTGTCACCTTTATCTTGGCGTTGCTGGGTGTAGGAACTAACCTGAGCTCTGGGTGAAGGTCCACTCTGTCAGTCATTGTCCTGCAACGTTAGTGTGGGCTGGTCCAGGCCTTCAATCCAAAGGCGGTAGCTCTCTCTATTCAGGGGTTCCTTCCATGAATGCAGGAACACTCAGCTCTCAAGGTTTATTCTCCATCCTTTCTTTAACCTTTTTCTTATTATGTAGTATTAGTTATGCATTTCTTATTACTAATTACTCTGTAGGTAACCACTTCTGTACTTGAATAATCTCTTTGTAGACTCAATTTGACAAGTAGCTCTTATATTTTGACCCATTCAGTATGTACCCAGTGCATTCAAGTCCATGCACTTACACACACACACACACCCCCCCCCACACACACACACACACGCCTGAATACGAAATGAGGCAGATAGGTGGAATAATGTTTACAATCGTGTAAAAAGTCCCACAAAGGTGTCCCATCTACAGAACTCTATGAAAATTGAGAGAAAACATCTAAGTTGGCCTGGGTCCCAGAAAGTGTTACAGGGGATGCAGGACTCGAGTCGAGTCTCAAAGGAGAGTGAGGACAGCATGAACGAGAACAGGTGTTGTAGGCAGTGACAAGACTGTACGCAGAGGCACACCTTGTGAGTTGCTCAGTCTTTTGTGCCTTGGGACTCGGATGCACTGAAGAAGTAGCAGAAGATGAGATGAAAAGGAGAGGTGACAGCCAGACTGTGAAGGACCTTGGTGTTTAGGTTTATCCCTGTGTTCACTGAGGGATGGTGGAGGGTGTCTGAACAGGGAGGTAAAATGCAGGCTTTTAGACATGTAATTCTGGCCGCAATGTGGACAGTGCATTAGAGGAGGCAGAGACTGGAGCTTGAGGGACCTCGTTAGATGGAAATTGCACTGATATCAATGAGATATCGAAAGAGTTGGGACAGAATAAGAAGTAGTTTTGAGTGATATTTAGGAAACGTAACTGGCAGATTTGGTAATTGAATTGATAAGAAATGAGTGAAAAAGAAGGACATCCCAGATTTGTGTCTTGGGTAGTTAATGGACGTAGATGGCATTAATTTTAAAAGTAGAGAAAGGACATGTTTGAAAGGTGACTCGAAAAGGAGAGAAAATGAGCTTACTTTTGCAGTACATGTAGTTTGAGGGTCTGTAAAGGTATCAATAATGAATGCATTGAGGTTATGTTTTGGGGAATTATCCACTTTTAGATGGTAGTTGAAGCATGGAAAATAAATGCCACGAATTAAAAGGTATAGTAAGAAGAGCAGTTCCCTTATGAATTGTTAGAAGTCTTCAGTGGAGCGAGATCATGCTGGCAGCACAGCAGTTTAGCATCCCAAACCTCTCTTTAAGACACAAATAGAGCAATTAGGATTGCCACAGGAAAGGAAAAAACCCAGATAACAACTCAAGCAGAAGTGTTAAATGTGGGTGAGGCCAAACCATATCCAGTGGCAGAAACTGTGTAGAAACTTCAAGTTTAGCTGCCAGAGATAAGGAAAAAAAATGAGGGACAGACAGGGCCGACAGCCACAGTACATACCACCACCTGGAAATAGTCCTGCTCTTAATGGGACCCTCTGCGGGCAGGTCTGAGACCAGCAGTGACGCTGAGGCAAACGCCTGCAGGCCCCAGCGTGTGGCTGAGGGTGAGGAAGGGCGTACAGACCCGCTCAGGGGCCTCCAGAAGGCAAGAGAGCATCAGAGCAACTCACATCTTAAGGGCTTCAAAAATACCCTGAGAAAGAATGCCAGGGGTCAAAGAGGAGAATGTTCAGAGAGCCTTGGGCATGGAAGATACTGGAAGGCACCTCTTTTTGACACCAGAAGGTGCCCTTAACAGGAGGGGAACGACCCTGACACGCTTTCACCGACTCGTGCGCTTTGAAAAGTACAGGAAAAAAAATCTGTTTCGTTTTAGTGGGAGCATCAGCAAACCCCACATGAAGGTTCTCTGAGATAAAGTCATCCATCCATAACATGACAACATAATGAAACGCCGGCCTTGAGGCAGATGAAGGTGTAACTTACCGTTACAAAACGAGCTAAAGTAAGTGAGGAAAAAGTAGGGAAACAAATCAGAAATAGAAAGGGTCAGAAATGTGACTAGATAGCTGACAGCGTTCAGGAAAGAATTAGGAAAGTGAGGGGAAAGTTTTCCGACAGGTGGACGAAATCACAGGGATGAGTAACTAAGGGAAATCAAGGAGGAGAAAGAAAAGAATCAAGGAGAAAAGAAAAGGATTCATGCAAAAACCATAGATGTAAAAGACAGGGAAAGAAAAACGCAACAGATATATATAACTAGGAAGAGAAAACCAAAACAACAAAAGTATAAGCAAAAGACTCGAAAACCGTCTTGAAAGTACACACCTCATCCCTGGGAAAATTGACCCAGAATGCTCAATCTTAAGAGTTAGTCTATTAAAATGACCGGATTTTAAAGGTAAAGGAAAATGTGTTTGTGCATCCAGACGGAAGCCCCAAGCCCTGGACCAGGGAAAGGCCAGCAGATTAGCATCAGACTCAACAACACCGCCTCCTACTGCAGAACAGTGGCGCGGCCTATCGAATGTGCTCAGAGACAGGAAATGCGAGCCCAGGACGGCAAACCCTGCCACACTGACCCTCAGGGGGAAAGGCCACAGACACAGACTTAGGAACATGCAGGAACTCGGGGCGCACCGTTCCCGCGAGCACTGCCTGGGACATGGCCCAGATTCCTGTAGAGCAAACCGCAGGGTCTTTGGCAGAGCGTGGCTGCTGCGTGAACTGCCGTTAGTGGCGCCGAGTCAGTCACCTCTCTGTGAGTCGAGTGTTCTCTAATGGCTGTCTTCCTTCGAACTTAGCAGACGCGAAGTCGCCTAAGACCTGTATTCATAAAAAAGAATTTTTTACAAATGATCCTTCCCTTCAAAGTGGGCAGAAGAAGTCAAAGGTTTATCGTTAGCAATGGCTTATGAGTGATGGTTGGCGACTTCTATGTGTTAGGTGAACAAAAAGGACGAACAATCGTCGAATGAAAGGTTAACACTAATTTTTATTATATGGAGAACTCCTAGATGATGATTTGACTTGAGAAGAAATTCATAATTCCACAAATGATAATTTTAAATTATTTGTTCTAAAGCTCCCAAAAGGCTTTTCACTGTACTGAAAAACATTAATAATTATGGCTTTCCATTAAAGATGACAATACAGGCATTAAAAAAAAAAATTCCATTTCCCTCCTTTGAAACCCAACAAAAAACCCACAAAGGAATGAAAAAGAGAGAACACTCTGTCTTCAGCGAACAACAAAGTGGCCACAGTCCCCAGCTGTAAATCATGAAACACACCTGCCAAAGACCGTGAGATCCGGACCAGATTGAGGGGAGGCTGAGAGCTGACAGGCGTTTCCTCAGGCGCGAGCAGGCAGCGCGTGGGACGGTCCAGAAAGGCCTGGTTGACGGTTCTTTGACTGCAGAGACTGGGGGGAGGACTGTGAGCTGCCCCCAAAAACTCTGAGAATATCCCCACAGAACCAGGGAGGGAGAGCCGAGGGAGAAACCACGCAGGGGGGCCCGCCCGCCAGGGAAGGCGGCTGGGACGAGGCGCCCGCCAGGGAAGGCGGCCCGGGACGAGGTGGTGTGAAGGAAGGGGCAGCCATCGCTGCGTCGTTACTCAACGAGCCAGTGGCCCCAGAGCCTCTCCTCTGAGTCACGCCGACCGTTGGAGCCCCGAAACCTGACGAGAGACATGGGCAAAGGAAATGCAACCCAACGTTGAGGACGACAAACGCACAGACTGCCCAAGCTTTTCCCCCCGCGTGTGTTGGTCACGAACAACCGGCCCCATTCAAAGCTTCAGGACAAAATCTTTGCATCGAAACGGGGTTGGGGACAGAATTGAAGGGGAAGGAGGAGAGGAATAGAAAGGAAGAGTCACAGCAACAACAGGACATCGTGACGCTATCACCCAGAGCAAAGTTCCAACAAACAGCCCCTGTATTCCCGAGGAAGTGACAGTCACAGCATCTGAGGAGGAAGGTGGCTTAAAAATGAGATTTGAGTTCAAAAGTTGATTATCAGTCAACAGCAGGAGATAAATAGACTTGTGGATAAAGAGCCCACGGGCTTCTGAGCAGGAAAAAAGGCAAACAGCTAATAGAAATTCCCTGTCTGGTCTCACACGTCTTCACAGCAGCGTTCAGTTCGAGAAGACAGGAAGAGATTCCACACAATTTGAAGGGAAGGATAGTTCCCGAGTATTTTCTTTTTCTCTTGGCTATTCATGGAGAAAGGCCACAGAGGCAGAAGGGGAAGCCGTTCTGATAAGCTCTGGAAAAACCTACAGGGCCAGGATGACTCGAAAGAAAGGATCCCGAAGGCACAGGCCCGGATCGAAACGATGGGGGATGGATAATTCATTTTAGGTACAGAATTCAACAGCCAGCAATTACATTTCCGAACAGACCATAAATATCAGTGATCTTGACACCTAAATAATTTAACAAAAACTGAGGAGAGTTAGGAGAAGAGAGGAAGGAGGAAATGGAAACGTGTTTATTTCTTCTTCCTTCTCAGTAGCAGCTCAACATTCTTAGGAGTCAAAATATGTCATTAAAATTAACCACTTGGATCTCTTGTTGGTTTCTTTCATCTTGTTTCTTAAGTTTACAAGGTTCTTTGGGAGTTGATCACTTACGGTGAAAAAAAGATCACACATTCAGCAACTTTTCAAATTTTACTTTAGTTTTTTTTTTTTCTAATGTACTTAATAAAATGGCTAACATACCAGATATGAAATTTCTAATACACCTAATTAAAATTTTAAATTGCATGTGTACACAGTGATTATCAAATTTCAATGTTATGCACACAAGCATCAAATATTAATGTTATTTTATGTACAGCAGTTTGGGTGATTTTTAAAAAAACTTTCCTTTTTATACCTTTCTAGTTTTTGAATTCTTGGTCATAGGTATGTATCATTTAAAAAAAAATCAGAATCATCTTACTATATAAATCAATAGCTGCAAAATACATTAGACATCAATTACAATGCCAAAAAAAAAAAAATCCCTGACAGTAAATTACCAGACATTAATTACTATCTCAGAAAGAAAGAAGGGAAGGGAAGAAGGAAGGGAGGAAAGGAAGGAAGACGGAAGAGGAG
>KE768469.1:47999-73770 GCA_000465285.1 Eidolon helvum | reverse complement strand
ATAATAATTGTAATTATTCTGATGCTGATTTTTATAAATAAGAACACAAACAGAGATTCTTTCTAATCATCCCAATAATAAGTGGCAGAGCAGAAATTTTTAAGTGCAAACCAAGCCCCAAATTCCCTCTTTCCTGCCTCCTTTTGGAGTGTCAATGGGATAGAATAACACATGCATATTTTAATAATTAATAAATTTCATTTGCTTTTTGGAATAAGAGCTTAGATAAATGGCATATGTCATTTTGTACGTTCTTAACAATCCTTTGCTCAAAGATTCAAAGTTCATGTTTTTACGTGTATAGACTTATACACCATTTGTACCGTTTTGAAATATTTAAGAGAGGAGAAAATATAATTTTTTGCCATGAAAATTAATGCAATCAGGCTAGGAGCTGGTACCAACCGAAGTGTCCTGGTTGCTCCATACGTTGTAGGTGGCATTTACCAAAGTTGGCAATTGGAAGAAGTGAAACTAGCATCAAGTAAATTTAGCTGCGAATCAGTGTCATGCCTGGCTCCGGAGGGCCCCAGGGCCCTCCCTTCCCGTGTCACTTCCACTCCCCACTCAGTGCTGTCAGAGGTGGACAAGGATTCAGCCTGAGCTGGTGTTCGGTTTGTAACGTGAACACTGATCATTCCTATTTTACAAATGGAAGAGGTGAAACAAAGAGAGGTTGTCAGACATCTATAGCAAATCAAAAGAGAATGTCAGAATGTTCTCACGATGCTGTGCTCTTGCTGAGGATAGCTGTATGAGACTATCTTTCAGCTAAATTCAAAGGTGAACATCAGAAAAAAGAAACTTTGCAGTCATTTTTCATCTCAAGGATTAGGCTCTCCTTCCAACACAGAATGGCTTCTCACTAGTATAGGTTGTTTTTCCACAACAGATGGGTCTGTAAGTGAAAAGAGACCTTCTCATTTGTCTGGTGGTATGTGAACTTCTTCAGTTTTCAATGTGGTTCTGATTGTCATGAAGGGACCACACGACATTAATGCAATTTCCTCTTTAATGTGCCACCTCTCCGTCAGCCCTGATGTTTAGGCATCCACATTTAAGATGCATATCTCCATGCCACCAGCGTGAGTGCCACGGAGCTTTGTGGAGATTTGCCAAAATAACAAGCCAGCATTTGAGAGGGTAGTGACAATGTGATTTCAATTTCATACCATCTGTCCCCTGATTTCTTTCGCTACCAGGTCGGTCACTGGCTTTGGAGAACAGTGAAAATGCCAGGGTTCTGGAAGGCTCAGCATGGAGTTGAAAGGAGCAGGCATCCCCGTGAACTGCATGGCGGGTTCTTGCCGTGGGGAAGCAGAGAGAGACTGATGCCTGCCATTACCAGACGTGCTTGAGAATCCAAGCGAAAGCGTATTAAACCGTCAGGAGCTGGCTTTGGATCTGAGAGCCTGGGCAAGAGATGTCAGACTGCTCCCGGGGAAAGAGAGAGAACACAGGCCACCAGGGAAAAGGGAGTAAAAGTATGCTGGCATTCTTCACAGCAAGGAACATGCTTTATTCTTGAGAGAAAAGCCTTATCTTCTACTGTCTGTAATTACTCTCCCACCTCTTTCTACAGCAAGATCTCTCCATTCCAATAAGAACCTAAGCCATACAGCAAAAGCAACAACAACAATAACAAAAGGCTCTTTTTGGACCAGTGAGGCAGAGATTTTCTAAATGGTGAATTATTTTATACAAGCTCCTGAGCTCTTGAATGATTATTTTCTTTGCTCCCAGGCAATCTGGATTAATTGATACAATAAAGGTCTGGAAGCTTTAAAATGTTGGTTCAATTCCCAACTCTGACGCAAAGAAGCTAAACGGCTTGCAAGAGAATATGTAGAAAAATCAACAACAATTTTCTGATCTGCAGAACAGGATTGGGGTGCCACTGGGGCGCTGCGTGGCGCTTCAAAAAATTGTGCTTCAAATGCTAATTATTCACCAGTTGGCATTCCAGATAGTCTCAGGACATCAGTAAGTTGATTGCTAACAGGACGATGATACTGGTTTAACTTTTAAATGTGGGTTTCTAAAGTATAAGTTTTCAAAGTCATCAGAGAAAGAGAATATTAGAAGGAGAAAAAAACAGAGGCAAGAATCGTGATGTCAACTCCCTTCATTCTGCAGGAAACCAAGGCCCAGAGAGGTTAGTGACCTGGGCCAGGCCACAGGGAGGGTTAGCGGCAAGCCAGGATCAGGGCGCTGGGCTTTTCCTTTGACCCGTATCACGTTCTCTAAGCCATGTTGTTTCTCAGGCCTGCTTTCTGGGATGATTCACGGGGGAAGGCATTCTCACCGTGTGGGTTTTCCACAGATCTAGATGGGCAATGTGGGGGCAACGTGCAAGGGCACTTTTTGATACAGCTGCTCTCCCGTCATGCACGACACTCATTCCTTGATGACAGAATTGCCAGCGTCTCCTATTAATCGCTGAAGTTTTAGAAGGCATGAAAATAAACAAAGCCTGACAACTCTGTTCCCGTGTTATGACCTGTTCACCTTCCTGCCACTTCCAACTTTCCTTCCCTCTGAGTGGCTTCCACGTTATTTGAGTCAGCACGACCTTCAGGAATCAGGCAGTGGAAGGAATGGCAGTGCAGCTGGTACGTGTGGGCCCCGAGCTCCCTAAACTCCAGGTTAGAGACGGCAGAGGAGCCGAGGCCGCTGTCCAGATCACTTTTAGTCTTGAAATTTCCAAATGTTCACTCCCGGATCCTTAACCACTTCATGTCCTTGAATCACTAGGGTTCTCATGCTAGTCAATACTATTTCTTGAAGCACTCAGAAGCCTACTTGATACTGGAATGTTCCAACAGACAGCTTTAGCACAAACACAGGTAACCCCTTCAAAAATGTAAATCCAATTGATAGTCGAAGGTAAATGCACTAAGAATTCTACGTCAAATGCACTTAAAAATGCCCGTTTGCATATGAATATTCATAATAGCCTCAGTGTAGAAGCAATCCAAATAAATGTCTGTCTACTGATGACTGGTAAACAAAATGTATATCTATACAATGAAATATTACTCAGCCATAAAAACAAAGCACTGAGACATGCTGAAATATAGGTGAACCTCAGAAAGTTACACCAAGTGAGAGAAGCCAGACATCCTGCCCCCACCTCAAAATACTCTACATGTTGTATGATTTCATTTACATGCAGTGTCCAGAAAAAACAAATCTATAGAAACAGAAGGTAGATTAATGATTGCTGAGGGCTGGAAGTGGGAATGAGAAGTGACTGCAAATGGGCCCAAGGTCTCTTTTGGGGTGATGAAATTCCTTTAAAATTAAATTGCACAACTCCGTAAATTTACTAAAATCATTGAATTGTACACTTCAAATGAATGAATTTTATGGTATGGAAATTATACCTTAATGAAGCAATAACCATGCAACCGATGCCCAAGCTCTTAGCATGGAGGACATTTTGGGAGTAGGGTGATGTCTGGTGGTGTCGGAGAACCGGGCCAATTCAGCATTAGAACTTCCCTCACTGCAGCCACTCTCCAAGGAGAGCCAGTGACCTTCAAGTTGGGGCAGGAGCCACTGACGTGATGCAATGATTTACCAAATCAACTGGCTGCCCTTGCGGGGTGGAGTCTGACAAAAGCCTCAGTTCAGGGACAAATGCATTCAAGGAGAAAAGCTCATGGTGGTGTCAACAGTTTAGATCTGCAATTAAGACACTTAAAATGTTTAGGGTTGACAAGGAGTTAAAGTAAAGGTTGATTTGGTTGTGAAGTGTTCAGAGCCATAGCCTTGCAAAAGGGTCTGGCACAACTGCAGGGTTTTATTTATTTATGCATCGTTATTGTCTTTAAAATATTCTCTGTTTTTCCCCCCAAGAAATTTTCCAGCTAGCTCTGGGACCCTTAGTGGGGGAGATTTAAAACTGGTCTGAAAAATGCATTCAAGATAATTTCAAAAAAATCACCCTTTAACGAGTACCATATTCCCTCCAATTTTCCCTTATATACGATCCACCATTTTGCAAATACTGATGTATAAAGAATGCATTGAATGTGGCAAAAGTTGAAGATAGCCCCTGTGGATAAGACCTAATGGACACCATCCTGAAATAATACACACGGCTCAGCCTCCAGACATGTGTCTTCAATTTAAAATAATTCAGCAATCATGTTCAACCAAAACCTGATTACACAAAATGGGACTTTTTAACTCCCAGACTTGGATCAAATTTTGAGGCCACAAAAAATAAAATAAAAAAGAGGAGGGGGAAATAATATGTGCCATGTTTATATTCTCCAGATACTGTGATTAAGAGATCCACACACACAAATTTAACTGTTTCTTTGAGCTTATCAAAGCAAAATTACTATTTTCCATCTATAAATGTTTGTCTCGCCTTTATGAGAACTCGTGTGAAAGTCACTGGCTGAGAAGCAAAGGGAAGGGGAGGGAGGGAAGCTAACAATCGGTTGGGTTTCTCTGTTGGAATATTCTGGTTTCCAAAGCACTGAGCTGGGTTGCACTCTCCACTTTTTTGGAGGCCGAGAGAGATGAGACAGGACTGGGCGGAGCTGGGTTTTTCTGGGGTGGCATCGGATTTCCCTGCACAGGCTGCAGTCCCCAGAAGATGCTCCATCTGTTCCCTTCCATCTTTTACTTGGTTGCCAACAGTCTTCCTTATCGCTGTGGATGGCCCCCTTTCTTATAGGCAGATTGCACCTCTGCCTGTGTTTTGATTTCTAAGATGCTAATCCTTCTCCTTTGATAGACTGCTCCATACTTGAACAGTCACCATTACTGAATATTTATTACTTCAATCTCTTTGATCAGAAGAAATTACTAGGTATAGAGGTGTTTGGTAAGTTCCAAGCAATGGTCTCTAGTGATAAGATTGTCAGACAAATACAAACACCCAGTTCAGTTTGATTTTCAGATAAGTAATAAATAATTTTTAGTATGTGTATATCCCAAATATTGCACATTGACAATGGTTTAAAATTAGGCAACATAAACCTGGGCTTTTGTTTGTGCATCTTGTTTTTTAATAAGATGAACCTATTTCAAATGGGTGATTTGCTTTTAAAATTCATAATGTTTCTACTTTTTCTTTTGTTTACAGGTCTTACGGGTATTTTATTAGAGTTAAAAGAAGAAAGCAGGGTCATTTTGGGTATTGGCTGAGCGAAGAGTTTCTGTTGCTTTGGATTCTGACTTCTGGGTCTGAATTGGGGATGGGGGAGCAGGTAAGCTCTGGTGGAGTGTGTGCTGGGTAAGGGGCTGATTGGTAGTGTCGGGGTGTCCACAAACTGGCTTGTCTCAAGAAATCTGTTACTAAAAGAGCAAAATTTGCAAGTGCACAAACTGGCTTGTCTCAAGAAATCTGTTATTAAAATAGCAAAATTTGCAAGTGATTTGCCCCCCCTCCCGCCCCCGTTAAATTAGAGTAGCTTCACTGTTCTCTTTAATAACTTCACTTTCAATCACTTGCGTACCAGGTGGGAGAGAAAGAAAGGTGGCTTGAAAGTCAGTGCTTTGGGGGTTCCAGGTAAATTCACTAGGCCCCCAAGCACCTGTCAGTCATGCGAATATCATCTGTCAACATGTGCCGAGGAAAAAGATTAGGCTGGGATTCTCTGCTCTCAGATACCTCCAGGAGGGGAACCCCATAGCTGAACTTTCCAGCACTCCAAGGTGCAATTTCCTGCTCTCCAGTACGCCCCAAATTTCCTCCAGTTTATTAAACATATTCAAGAAGAGACACTCTTTCCCTTCTTTCTCTTTCTTTCTTCCTTGATACAGCAAAATTTATTTTTAGAGTCTACTCTGTGTCACACGGGCTTGGTTCTTGACCTTGAAGAGCTTGCCGTTCAAAAAAGAGGAACATTTTAAAAGGAGATCGAAGGGGAAGGTGATTGGCTGGGGTGACAGGGGGCAGGGAGAAGCTGGGCAGGGAAGAAAGACGAGGAGAGCATCACGGGATGAGAACGGGAGTCAGCGGATTACCGATAAGACCTATCACGGGGTGGAAACCGACCCTAGCCCGTATATGAGACATGGGAAATTTGGTTGACTGTGAAGCGTCCAAAGTACGTAGCCCTTGCCATCCCCCAGGTGGAGGGGAGTTGTCTGTTATTGATCATGGACGGGCAACTATGAGACAGTTTCTCTGACGCAGCCACATTTTAGAGGAAAGGAGGGAACAACCTCTGTTTTGTTATATTTAAAGATCAGTGTAATGCTGTGGAGTGAACAGATCCGTGTAGGCATCTCTGGGTCTTGTTGACAGGGCTCGTTTCATTTTTTTCTTATACGAGCAGTAGTGATTTATAGGTTTTCCTTCTCTTTTAGATTTTAAGTCCCTTGAAGGCAAAAATAGCATCTCTTTTATCTCTGTCCCCTAACAGTGCTTTGTAGTCCTGATCCATCATAAGGACTTGATAAATGTTTCGATGGATAAAAGGAACAAGAAAAACTTTCCTTTGGTTCAGTTAAAAATATTTCTAGTTTCTAGTGACATGTTTGAAATATACCCTAAGAAGCAGTCTCCTCAAATTGTGGCTTTGAAAAACAGATCGAAAATCAATTTCCAAATGAATTTTTTGGTAGAGAGCCCTACACACACAGACACAGATACACACTCACTTTGCAGCAATAAAAAAGTTGTTTGTGAATTTAAGAACTATAGAATAACAGTAGATAATCCACACTCAGTTTGTGATACGTTTCTAAGGCCAGGGAGAGCATGAATAAATGAAACACACAGATTATCTTCAAACCACGCAAGCTCCGAGACTTGTTTTGCTCCAAAAGCTTATTGCAAGTGAAAAGTCTGCTGATTTGTGAGTTTTGCCTCCTTTTATTTTTGCATTTTCCCTCTTTTGGTGAAAGCAGACAAGTAAGAAACGGCTAATGTAGTATTCTATCAAATCTATGAGGCCATTGGTTATAAGACATGGAATTGTTTTTGGTACTACTAAGAGAGAAATAAAGCATTGTCATGGAAACATCCGAAATTCAGAAACATTAAAATGTTGAAAAATATGCATCCCAGAATCTATGAAATATAGATAGTTCTGCCTAATGTGTGGCCCAAGGATTTGCACACTATAGGTGGTCAGCAAATATTTGTTGAATGAGTGAGTAAATAAAGATGACAAGCAGAAATTATTGGGCTTTATAATGCTTAGGGTCAGTGTCTGAGAATAGTGGAGCAGATCTCTTCTGGACGTTTTAAGCACTCATGGAGAAAGGGTAGGGAATTATTCTGATGGCTAAAAACAAAACAAAACGAAACATAAACACACAAAAATCTAGGTTACAGACTACATCCTGCCAGTCTGCTCCCAGAGGAGTTAGGCCTTATGTGCTATTTGCAAAGGAATGAGAAATTTTTCTTTCCCACTGTCCCCATCAAGCAAGGATTTTTCTCTGAACAATCAAAGAAGGGATCGTTTTGTGCAAGAATCACACCAAAGTGTGTAAGAACATGTGAATAAGCGTGTGTGGGTTAAGGAAGGCAGGTGGATATCATATACACAACAGAGTAAAAAATGCCTTTAAAAAAGGCTTGCTGGGTTTAACGCGTGCATCAGAAAAGAGCATACGCTCATGATGGAGCTCATCGCTCAAGGAACTACAGTGTACAACCCTGTGTCTCCTCTCCATGATCAACATGGGCTAGTATATGTCATTTCCTAAGCTCCCCAAAATATAACTGACTCTGTTCAACAGAGCTGGTCAGACTGCTGCGGGTAGATCAGAACTCCACATAACAAAATCTTCAGAGTATCTGCAAAGTCCAGGGACAGTGGCGGGGAGACCCAGAATATCGATACTACTTCCTAGCTTGTCTTACTTGAGGTTTTTGTTTTGTTTTGTTTTTCCACCAGTAATAAAAATGTATTCTCTGATATGAGCCTCCTTATGAGATGGCTTCTAGTTCATCGTTTCAAGGGTCCTGCAAGAGAACCAAGAAGCCATTTCAAGTAAGAGTAGAATTTTAGTTTTGGGACAATGACCTGCCTTCTGAAATACTCTTTTATTTTCATAGGCTCATGCTAGACCTTCCTAAGAGCATTTCAGTTTTCAGGAGAATAATGCACGAGTCTCACTATTTTCATACAGCTGAGTGTCAACCAAAGCCAGAGTTTAAAAATTTGATCACTGTTAGGCTCTATAATTTAAGTAAGAGGATTTAATCAAAGGATTTAATTAAAGGATTTAATCACCGTCTGTGATTCCAGCAGGTATTATCCCAGGGCCTGGTACAGGATTTTGAACCTAGCACCCACTCAACTAATTAGTTGAGTGAATGAATGAATGAATGAATGAGAGATGTGGAGAAACATACACCTCCTGGTACCGCAGTGCAGCATTTAGGACTTTTGAGTATAGCTAGACTTTCATTTCCTAAAATGCATTCTGAAGACTGTGAATGAGTATTATGTAAGAAAAAGAATTCATGTTTAAAAAATATTGAGAAGTGGTAGATTTAACAGGGGTTTTCAAACCCTTTTGCTTGCGCTTCCTCTGGAAAAAAAAATGGAAATTATGTACCCTTATAAGACATTTAGGTGGGCACCTAAATTTTTTCATCACAAGTTGCAACAGTTACAAAGGACATAATTTCTGGCATGTTTTAAATGCTGAGATTAAAAAATAAAACTATTACATTACTCTTTTAAATGAACCCACAGAATTTAGGTCCCACATAGTTTGATACCCATCTTACCATCTTTTGAAAATACGGAAACTCTTAAAATTGTACATTTCTTTATTTTCATAAAGGCATTAGTTATTTTCTACTCCTCCTTCGTAATTTCATCCTAATGAAATGTGTTTTCATGCTCAAAAGTCTTGTTACTGAACACTTCACTTTACTTCTTTGCAACAAAATATGTAAATTATTTGAAATGAATATTTTTATTCATTGTGCCTATAATGCTCTGTATTTTAAAATTCTACCATTTATATTTCACAAATAACTGTCTATTAAAACTTTGATTTAAATTACTATAAACGAAAAGTAAAAGTTACTGAACATTCATATCTTAATGAGATGAAAGAGGCTTTTTGTTCAAATCTGAATTCACATAAGGTCCATACAGGGCAATTGGTTGATATGTATCAAGTCTTCTTTAGTCTTTAAATCTCTCTCTCCCTCTTTTCCTCCAATTTACGTAATATATCAGATCCCTTCCTCCAGTATTTCCTGTAAATTATTAGTTAAATCTAGAAGCTTGATCAGATTCAAGTTTAACTTTTTGTCAATAATATTTTAGCCAATAACATGTCATTTTTTTTGTGCCTTTCTTAAGTTTTTAAATTTGTTTGTATCTGCCTTTCAATCCAAGCTACGTAGATGAGTAAGCAAACATCCTCCTATCAAAAGGATGGGAAATATTGATGTCACATAGGATTCAGCTAGAGGATAGGGCAAGGAGGATGCTGTGTGGAATTCAAGGGATTCACCAATGCCTGTCCTAATACTTCCTTGCCCAATAATCCTTGACAATGGGAAACTGAAGCAACCCAATAAAGTCAAGGCCATCCGGCATTCAGATCATTCAGATCAAAGGTCTGATCATCCCATCAGATAAAGAATCTATCCAACCGAGTTGCTAGCAGTATATGGGTGGAACACGGAAAGAGAGGTGGAAGAAAGCCACTGTGATTACCAGGTGAGGCTTCCTGACCAACTTCAGAAGTGGATGTTGAGGCAGAATCCTCTTTCTACTGGTATCTGTATATTTCCTCAAATCTGAGAAATAAAGAAGCAGAAAGGGACCCATAATAGTATAATGAATGTTGGCATTGCCACCCCCAATCCCATAGAAGGGTAGGTAGCATTGTGGGGTGCAGTGGCATATAAATCATCTCTGGGGTGGTATGGGCTCATCTACTTGAATCTACTAGACACCTTGAGTTTCAGTCATGTCTCTTGTCCTAAATGCACACATCTCCCAAGACAAGCATTGGTTCTCTCAGATAGTTCAGTATAACTAAACCCCGTAAAAAGAGCAAAAACATTTCCTGGACCGTAACTTGATATATTTTATCTCTGTGGGTTCTGTAAGTCATGCTGCTTGGTTTTTCCCTTTGTATCCCTCCCTCCACACATCATCATCTTCCTCCTCTTTGGGCCTTTAGTGGCCATTCCCTGAGTTTTCAAGAGAAAATTTAAAGAATACTATTTTAATAAGGTTTGCTATGTTTTTAGTCAAGAGTCCTTGATCTCCTGCTAGTTCTTCCTAATAAAAGTTTAAAACTCTGCTCCCCAAATCGCACACGAGATCATAGAACCTACTGAGAATATCAACATGTGGATGCACAAACTAAATACATTTTTCGAGTATTCGAATAAAATTTTTTGTAGCAAGAGGAAGACAAAGAATAAAGAGTGGAAAAGGAGATGAGATTATATAGGGAGTGAGAGAAATAAAGGGAGGCAGAAGTGCACTGTCTATACTGTGATTATAGCCAGGAGAGGATCGTTATTCCTTTGATCCATTTCCTCCACAGGTATTTAAATGATTTCTATCTCTGAATTCATGTGGAGGGCTGTTTCCTGTGGTGTCATTAGAATAGTGCTCTGGTGTTTCCAGCAGCTTAGTTAGGTTAAGGACAGACATTCAGGAGGGACACCTGTGGGTTCTCACCTCAAGACTAGCTCTCCAGTGCTGCCTGGAATTATTTACTATACTCAGCCTCACTGCCTGAAATTGCATGATAGGAAATTACCCTTTGGAATAACAAGTGCCCTGTTTTGTCATGACAGCACCCCTGAGGAAAGTATTGCAGTGAAGTCTCATGGCTGCTCATGCCTTCCCCCCTACTGGGGGGTGAGAGCCGGTGCCAGGAGAGAGGAGAGTAATCTGGGGTACAGATCACTTCTCACATGACTTCCATGTCAGCACTGGGCCCACCGTGGGCTGTGTGGGAGTGAGGGAGCCCTGGGTGGAAGGCAGGGCTGTGAAGAAGAGGCAGCTAAGGAGACAGGTCTGCTCTGCACTTCTAATAGGATTGAGCCCCACTAGCTCTGGGTAGATGTACCGGACTGGACAGTTTAGGGCATGGGTCATCTTCTCAGTGAGGTCAGATAGAATGTGACTAGCTTTTGAATGAGATAATTAAAATAAATAAGCCAAGAATCTAGGAAAATGTCAAAAAATTAAGGAAATTGAAATACAGTCTCCCAAGATTTTTCCCACTATGACACTGTTATTTTGTAGAAGAAAGAATATTTCTTGCCCTTTCCTCTTGCCCTTGATAATATCAAAAGAGCAAGAGCTTATACTCTTTGAATAAATGACATTTCTTCTCAAGAAAGGACATGCGCAAATTTATAATCACATATGACACACGTACACACACATTCTATCATTGTCCTTATATTTTTGAGTCCATAAAAACCTTGTTATGAGCTGGTATTTGGGAACAACTGGCTTAGAGAATAGTTATCACTTATAGTATCTGAATATGAATATATCTCATGATATGATTATAAGTATGTCAGAATTATGGCGAGTGGCAAAAATGAAGTTGAGAAAGTCAGGAGAGGCAGGATCATAGAAGGTCTTACCTTGCAAAGTGAGGAGTTTGGGGCATTATTCCATAAGTAATGAGGCAGCACAAAGAGGCCTTAGAACAAAGTGATCAGATCAGGGACTCCTGAGCCAGGCAACCTGGAGTTGAATCCTAGCTCTGCTGCTCAGGACTGTGTGACCTTGGACAAATTACTTAACCTCTCTGTGCCTCAGCGTTTTCACCTATAAAATGAGGATGATGGCAACAAGTCCTAGTGTTCTGGGACTTTTATGAGGATCAAATAAGATAATGTGTAAAGCGCTTAGAAAGGTGTTTCTCCCCTCGTAACAATATTGTTTTATTAGAAAACGATTAAGGATTGGATGACAGTTATGCCACGTGACCAGCTGCTTGGTGGGCCATTTCGTATTTCTAAGCCTCAGTTTCCTCTTCTACAAAGTGAAGAGATTAAGTCAGATGCTCTAAGCCCTCCTATTGCTGATATTCTCTGGCTGTAGTTGCAGGGCAGGGAGGGATAGGCTTGCATTTAAACTTGAAAATGGGCCTTGGTCCCTTGCCCTGCCCATCTGAGGGCAGGAGACTGACAGCCCAAATGGAACTGAAGCTCTTTAAACAAAATGGCTCACCTGACTGTCAAGTGTAATCCAAAGAACTCCCCTGAGAAGCTATTTTCCAATTCTCAGAGAAAAAATAAAAAAAGCAAAGCTGTCTGATAGCTTTTGAATTTACACAAACCAGGTTTCCTCCCTCCCCTTTCTGAGCATCTCAAGCCACACGAATTTTCAATGTCAGCAGAATTTTACATATGTTATGCAAAAGCACATCACTGGAATCCAGAGAAAAGACATAAATAATGCAAATTGAGCATCCATCTTAGCCATGGCCAGATGAAGTGCAGGTGGGGGCACAATTAGCTAGTCGAGCCCGGCAACATAATCTATGGGAGAAGTCTAGTTAGATGGGCACATTTGCGAGGTGAAAATACAGTGCTCAATTAAAGGTACAGACAAAGACAAATCATGAGGGACTGTGAAACAAGCTAGGGAGAGAAACAGAGACTCAGAGAGTGAGGCAGAGAGAAGATGTGCTCACAGAAGGGCTAGCACTGGTTTTGAGCAAGGACAGAGAATGGAAGGGTCACCCTTTAAATCCTAGCCATGGCATCTTGATCAAGCTGTTGATTCTCTTTGAGCCTGAATTACAAAGGGCTGTGAATTACACATGGAAAATTGTCTGGGCCCGTCCCTTAGCAGATGGGAAAACTGTGGTGGCAAATGAAATTAGCAGGCTGCCTCGTGGAAAGACCTCCTGTACCTTTCCTCCTTGATGCTTTCAGAGACGGCATGGAGTATAAATGCCAGGACCATCATTGGAAGGTTTTGCCGTCATGAACAAAACGACCATTGAAAAACCCCAGAACAACCCTTTTCCATTTTGCAGATTTAAGAGACAAATTCTGTTTCCCAAGAAATCACCAATTGGTTTTAGTTCTTGATTGGTCTGAGTAGGTGTGAAACGAGGCTAGGAGATTTCTCCTTCCCTCCCTCACAGCCCGCTCTGAGCACCCTAAACTACACTATTTCCTCGAGAGAGTTCGGCCCTGGGCACAGATGGAACCGTAAAAATGAGCAAGAAAATCAGCTGTCCTGGGAGCACAACCTGCTTCCTGCCTCCAGGAGGCAGGCTGGCCAAAACCAGCAGTTTCTGTTGAAATAGCAGCTAACCACGGTTCCTTGGAGAGTTCCAATTGAGGGGTGGAACTCAGGGACCTCAGGCAGCCAGCACAGCAAAAACACCCCGGGAGAACAGCTCTCACTGAACAGCCGTGGGAAGGCAGATGGGGACCTCTGCCTTCGCCCTCCCTTGGGCAGGGGGCTTCTGGGAGCCAGCGAGTCTTTCCATAGAGCCTGGGCTTTTTGGAAACCATTTCACTAAACTTGTATCCTTGAGGGAGTGATAACCCAGCAGACAGAGACTCAAAATCATAACGCTCATTGTAACAACTATAATAATGATAATACTAGCTACAATCCTAAATACAAGCATAATAAAAGCTAATACTTATTTAATGCTTACCATGTGCCTGCTGCTGTGTTTAGCACTTTAGATGCATTTTCTTATTTAATCCTCAAACAAGACTTGGACGTAGATACTATTATTAGCTTTGTTTTAGAGGTGATGAGACTGTGGTGCAGGGAAGAGGAATGTCATGCAAAGGTCACGGTGATGGTTCGATAGCCAAAGAGATCACAACTCTTACTCTTACCAGTACGAATGCTCTGCAGTGTGATTGCAGCATTTGGCTGGTCTCCTGGCTTGGTTTTGGCCAATAGAATGAGGCTTTGGTGGTAGTGTCTAGTTCTGAGCCTAGATATCCAACACTTCTACACTTCCTCATAGAATTCTGTCAGGCTGCCAGGTGAACAAACCCGGACTAGCCTGCTGGAGGATGAGGGACCACGTGGAGCAGAGATAAACTGTCCCGACCGAGACCATCCTAGACCAGTCAGCCTCCTGCAGACACTTGAAAGAGTCCAGATGAGCTCAGATGAGTCTGGCCCAGATTAGCAGAGCCACCAAGCTGATCTGCTGACCAGAGCAATAATAAATGGTTGTCATTTTAAGCCACCAAGTTTTGTAGTGATCGTCACACAGCAATTAATAACTGAAACAATGACCTAAGTAAAGCTTGCATTCCAACCAGGTTTCTTTACTCCACAGTCCTTTGCCTTTTAACTTCTCATCTCTAGTGACACACCTCCATGTTCCCCATCCCACTGGTGAGCACTGTCTTCTCCAATTCCACCTTTCTCTTTCCAGTAGGTTCCAGTAGTAAATATTTCCGGTTGCCCACCAATGTTCATCTGCTGGCAATATATATAGGGATACACATAGGGATCTCAACTCTAGGGGCAAATCTTGACTGAAAAAGCCACCAACGGTGGCTGCCATCCATCGGCCATGAAGGAATGAACAGGAATGAATATGTGACTGTTTCTGACAATGAAGTAGAATGGTGGGCCAGCTGGAGGGCGTTTGGGGAAGACTTCCTTTTTTCTGAGGACAGAAACACCAGAACATACAGTCTTCTTCTGATTTTGTTTGCTGTCCACCATCCTGCAACGATGAAAGGGGGCCTCCTCATGGCTGAAGACACTGAGATCCTTGGGGTTACTTAGCCATTAAGACAGAACTCTGTGTGCTTGGGGTCCATAAGCTTGTTTGCTTTTTTATTTTTTTAAACTAGTAGCCAAAAGCGTTCTCATAAATAGAGTTTTAATCATCAGTTAAAAAGATTCAGCCCACTGGTTGTTGAGCCCTTTATTCCTGCAAAAACCAAAGTAAAAGCCCTTTATTCTTACAATAACCAAACTAAAAGTTCAGAGGACACTGGAACTGATTTCCCAGGAGGCAGGACTCAACTTCGTGGAGACATATCTGCTTCTTCTGGCTGACTTCAGCAGTAAGGAGCTGCCTTGGGACTTAGAGGAGGACGACTGCAGGATGGGGGTAAAGGGTGAAGATTTGGGGGATGTTCTGGGAGCGTGACTGAAGTGTGGCCAGAGATCCCAGGCAACAACGGATGTTCAAGCAGTGGCTGTTCCTGGGGGGCTCTCCCTTCAGTTGGTACCAGCTTTTCCTCCCCACTCCTCTACTCCCAGGAAGTACCTGATATGTATCTTTATTCAGCAGTCACACTCAAAATATTTAACAACTGGTATGCTCAGATGCAGACCAGTCAAAACAGAGGGCCACTGCACTCTGGGGCGGAATCTTGGAGACTCGTGCTTTTGGGATCATGGGGAAGTTGGGGGCTGTTGGTGGGGAGGAGTGTCTTAAAGAGGGGTCAGGGCATAAAGCATAGAAGATGAGTACTGTGGAGCAGGTGGATGGGCAGTCAAGATAGTGGGTATTTACAAGTCTAGACTAATTTTCCAAAATTTAATAAAAATTTTAACAACTCGTTCAGCCATACCGGGGCATAGCAGACTCTTCTAATACACGTTACATTCTCTGTGCATCTGTTGGCTCTGCTGGCTTGTGTACCCCTGAGGCTCGAGGCACTGTGAAATGTGCTCATTTGCATATCCCCAGCACTCAGCACAACCCCAGCACACAGGCCATCTCCACGCAGTCGGATGAATTGAACAGCATCAACAATATAAACCCCCGAGACCCATTCTCTTCGTGGAGTCCAGATTCTGAATAAAGAGGAATTTGACTGGTCACAGCCATTTTCCTCCAAAACAATTATTTCTTTGGAGCAGAGTTATGGAGAGTTAAGGTGACCTCTGACGTTCCGACCTCCTTCGCCCTGAGATAGCTCAAGATTAAACTGTCTCGTTGAGGAGAGCAGATGGCAGAGGGAGCTGTGGGGAGGGAACAGCCCCCTGTGTCTCGCAGGCTTGGAGCACGCTGTGCCCTTAGCTGCCGGGCCTCCATCATCATTAGCGGTTCAACAGCTCTCATTTGACTGAGAAAGAGCGCAGAACCCCGCCCCACACAACCTTGCTCTGGGGAACTCCCCAAATAAGCCTGGAATCCCAGAGTTTGGACACTGGTCTTGTTCTTGAAGGCCCTGCTGTGTCCTTTTCATCTTTTCCCCAACACCAAGCCTGGCAGGAGGTCAACTGAGAGCTGGAGTGAGGGAATGAATGAATGTGTGAATGAATGAATGGTTGAATGAATGAATGAGTGAGGGCACCCTGCTCTGCAAGCAATTTTGGTAGAGAGGACATGAAATGAACTTTGGAGTCATATTAATTTGGGTACACATGCAGATTTTGTCACTTAATGGCTATTGACTTCAGGCAAACTCCTTAACTTCTGAAAGTTTCTGTTTCTAGTATACAAATAGGAACAATAAAACCGACTGTCAGGGGCTCGCAACTCACCTAAAGTGCCTAGTGTAACATCCAGAGTTGCTCGATAAATTGTGACTACTCCTTCTCTTCCATATTCTTTTTTTTCATTTCATCTTTTTTTTGTTTTAATATTGTCATTATTAGTATTACTATTCTTAAACTGTTACTGAGAGATACTCTTTATATGTTCTAGAACTGCCTCGTTTAAGTATCTTCTCCTAAATAATGTCCAGATATGTCAGCATTTAAACAGTCTCTCTGAAAGTCTTTGTCGTACATTTATAGCCATCTCACTCCCATACAGAAAGGAGAAAGGTCATTTTGAAACAAGGCTATGAGAGATTGTAATGTCCAAACACAGTGGGTACTGACTTTAGTTTATTTTCTCCCTCATAATCTTTACTAAGCACTCACAGTGTGCCAGGCACTGTGCTAAGCTCCTTGTTATCCTAATCTCTACCGCAGCCAGAGATGTAGATTCCGACATGATCTTTATTTTATAGATGAGAAAATAGGCTTAGAGAGGTTAGATGATGAGGCAATGCAAGCAGCAGAGCCAGCACCATGACCGAGATGGTTGTACCCCAGCATCTATACCTGCCTCCGCTCGGGTGTAGCATACTTCTGGTTTTGGTGCGATTAGCTCCATCCCTGACTGCAAGGAGCAACTCTAATTGGTTTAAACCAACCACTGTCATCCTACTTCTTTTGCCCAGTGATTGGCTCAGATGAACCAGACCGTAGCCAATTAGTGCAGGGCATTCCCCGATAGCCAATCACACTGAAGTGACTGACTCTGCTTCACTGGTTGGCAGAGACCAGATCTGCCTCTTCTTTCCCTGCTGTCTCTTGATGAGGAAGCCCTAACTGTAGCTCACAGCCATCTTGCCGCATAGGGAAATGAAGGAATCAGTGTGAGAATGAAGCTAAAACGGTAGAGTGGAGAGAAGAACCACTGACATCCTTCAGCTCCTGGAACATCAAGCTCAGGAGCCTGTTCTACCTGTGGTCCAATATGAGCCACTGATTTCCTTTGCTGTTAAACCAGTGTGACTTGGTTTTTCTGTTACTGGAAATCAAAAACATTCTAAATGATACAGCAATAATCAAACCTGGGTCTATCTGACCCACGAACAGTGTGTGTACACTGGTCTTTTTTCTGCTGCTTGTCTTGAAACTGACAACCTTTATCAGCAGCCTGGAGCATCACATCCCTGTGTCTCAGAAATGCAGCATTTCTGGGGCAGTTAGTTTTGGCTGGAAGGTGGAGGCCCCAGGAGGTAGCTGGTGGGCACTTAAGGTCACTTTCAAATTAGTGACTAGAGGCCATGAGAACAAAGCTGATGGCTATTTCTAGATACAAGGTAATGAAAACCATTTGTTGGGGTGACTCCAGCCAAGCCAGGCTTGAGAGAAGGGCAGACTTCAGCGGGGACAAGAAAAGCAGACAGCTGCTATGGCTGCTTATCAGGCCTTGACGTATTGAACACGTGAAAATGCTAAACTCCTCCAACTGCAATCTAATTTGTACAAGTGCTTAGAGAGAACACTGAATTTATCAGAGCTTGAAGTACAAAATATTAAAAAATAAATCACTGCTAGTAAAATCGCAGCACTTTCGGGAGATCCGTTTGAAAAAACAGTTAGCAGAGTCAATCTGAGGCACATTCATCAGGCTCTGAAATCATGGAGGAGGCCCATTCACACGGGACTCACCTTAGCCAGCCCAAGAGAACCCTAAAATTTAAGGCCGAGAATAGCCGAACCCTGACAACTAGGAATCGGATCGTTAGACACTTTAATAAAAGTGTTTAGAGACATAAAAGAACATGCCAGCCCAAGTAGCTGAGATCAAGATGATTTTCTTGCTTTTCCTTTTTCTGGGCTCAGCCTTCATGAGGATGCCCATGGCAGGGACTGCTGTCAGTCACCCCCATAGACCTCATCATGCCCAAGCTTCCGAGTCCAGGTATAAAGTTGATTTCCCAGATGTAGGGTTCAGATAACTGATAATTAAGAACCTTTTGTATTGGGCCTCAAGTCTCCCTGACTGCCTGCAATTGAAGGGCCCATGTTGACCTCACTGGCAAGCAACCAGCCTTCCTGTTTGCCCAGTTTGACTCTTGTACAGGAAGGAGCATCCTGAATTCTGACTGGTCACTTTCTCTTTCTAGGCCTCCAGCCTTGAAAAAACCCTGATCTCCTTGGGCCCTTGGCTGACCCACCCTGCTGACATGTAGTGTCATACCCGGGGCCAGTCTCTATAACCCTGTCTGTTTCGCCCGGCCTCTGGGGGAGAGAATGCCAGGACAAGACCCAGCTCCTTCCCCTTCCTGCCCACCCCATACTTTGTGAGAGGGAATGACCTTGACTCATTTGTGTGTCAACCAATTTTTTTAAATGGGGCAATGTGGCATGATGGTTGAGAAAGCAGTGCTTCTCGAATATGGTGAACAACTGGTGGTTTATATTTTCAGTTTTTCACAGAATAAAATGTGAGCTCTCTGTGCATATCTAGCATGCAGCCTGCGTCTCCTGTGACTCGCAGTGCAAATCTGACAGCCCCAAGCTCACCTACATCCTGTTTATTAAGATATACCTGCTGATCATGCACTTGGACATCATGGCAATGTCACATTAGAAAAGATTCCCAAAGCATCCTTTGATTCAGTTTCTGTACTTATCTTGCCACAGACTGAGAATAAATAGGTCACATGTGCAGTTGGCACTTTGAGTAATATTTATTTACAACAATGGTCCTCAAAATGTAGTCCCTGGACTAGCAGCTTGAGCATTACCTGGGAACTTGTTAGAAAAGCGAATTATTAGGCTCCCTCTAGAACCTAAGGAATGAGAAACTCTGGATACAGAGCCCAGAAATCTGGACTTCTACCAGTTGTCTGAGTGACTGTGAGGATGCACATGCAAATTTGTAGAGCCACCACATATGTATTTGGACAGAGGAACCAGCTAACGGCCACAGACATATTAGGAGATTTCTTCTGTTGGGGCCTTATGTATCATTCAAAAGAAACAGTTGTGTCCTTCTTAGTGACTTCCGAGCTCACTTTTTAAAGCTGTGAATTGTATCTGCCCTGAAGGTGATGAGTGGAGCATTCCACAGAAATATGCTTATAGACTCATCTTAACCGAGCCCACAGTTGGGGTTTCCAAAGTTAATCTTTAAGAGATTTAGAAGTGAGTTACCATTTTATAGCTTCTCCTCACCCCACCCTTTTCTTTTGCATCATTTTCAGCAACTCTTCAATAGCACACACACGAAGATGCTCAGAAGGAAGGAACAGGAAGAAGGGAAGACGATGCTCCTGGAGAGCAAGGATCCTGGAGCCCCTGCCCGTGTCTCTCCAGCACCTGGCCCATCACAGACGCCTAGTCCACCTTAATGGAATAAATAAGCGAATGAAACACATGGAAGAACGAAATTTGATGAGCTAGAACACTTTGCAAAGGATGTTCGCATTAGTGGAACTTTCTTGTTAGTTGGCATATCCTTTTTGCTCTGGTTCTTATTTTTAAAACACTTTCCTGAAAATGTCCATTTTATTTTTCATCTAGTTGGAGTGAATTTCTAGGAATTGCAACCCAAATGTCGTCTGACTAAATGATAGCCCTGTTCAAGTGTGATACATTCAAATTACATCTATGTTAAAGGGGATATTATTGCACAAGTTTCTCAGTCACATAAAATAGTAAAATTGAGCATTTTATTTGTGAGAATTTTATTATTGAGAAGGAATTTTATTGGAAATCACATGCAGAGAAAAGCTAATAAAACAATTATAACTCATGAAGCATGGCGAACATATGCCATTATTTTGGGTGAAATGTAATTATTTTTATTACTAACAGTTAAATTAAGCACACCAGCATTTGGCATTACCATGAGTGTAATTGGTATAATCATTCTATAACAAGCTCAGAGTTGTTCAGGCAGGATACTTCAAAGAAATAGGAAAAATAAGCAAGGAAAATCATACGATGTAAAAAAAAAAAAAAAAAAAAGATTGAGAGAAAAGTGAAAACATCCACCAACTGATTTGCTTACAGAAGATCAGGCTGCTGGAATGATGGATTTACAGAGACGGGCTGATTCTTTGTCTAAAACTTCATTGGCACAATGCTAAGACAACCTATCAATTTGAGCCTTTAATCCTAACCTGACTGAATTGACTAGTCAGTTGGAGTGCCTTGAGAATCTGTAACGTGTCTGTCTGGAATATCTTCAGACACACACCATCCCTTCTTAATGAAGAAAGAAAGTTCTGTGACCACATAAATGCGATGACACCTGGGAATACCAACCAGAAATTTCCAAATCTGGCTCAGAGTCCCCATTACGACCCAGGCCAGCTCATACTGGAGAAATTGGTAGTCATTTCTGAAACAAAAAATTTAAATGAGACCTTTAATTTTGGAAGGGTGATTTGAATTCAAATCTTAACTCTCTTCAACCTTAGGAAGGCCTTCTGTATGATGGGAATAATGCAGTGACCTGCCTCATAGACTTTTTTTTTTTTAAATGATTAAATAAGACATTGCACATAAAGCATTTATTGTCCCGCCTGGCGTTTAATTAGCATTAGCTATTATTAGTCATTTCTGTTCATCAAGCATCAAGCATAGAGTTTTTCTTGGCTTGCCCTACGCCACCTCCTCGGTGTTGGATATTTAAATTAATGTCCAAAGGCAGAGATTGGATGCCTGATGGCACACGCCTCACTCCAGTGCTGAGTTTACATCACACTTCATGAGCTGGCTGTGAAGGAAATGATGCTTTTCCCACCCAAAACGTATCGTCCCAGTTGATGGCTACGAAACCAAAAAGCTAGAGCAATAAAAAATAGTTTCGGGTTCTGAACAGAGGAACAAACTAAAGAGAATTCCAAACTCATGCCTGGCAAGTTTCCCCTTATTTGGAAGTAGCCCATATGAAATTCTAGAACTCTCTACAGGTAACTCATATTCTTGTCCATTAGCTTTCCTGTTTGCTGTCTTCTTGTCTACTTACGTCAACTCTTAATATTTAAGAACTTTTCAGGAAATTCAGTTTTAGAAAGACAGCGAAGGAGCTTTGAATTGGCAAAAGCTTCACATTTCAGAGGTGATATTAATCTAAAGAAACACACTATTATCTTAGTAATTTCCAATTGTTCCTGGAAGCATTTTACTGCGGAGACCACTGCCAGCTATTAAGTAGAGGAGACTCGTTTCGGTTGCCAGAATTAGCTGAAATTAAGATCCTTTGACATCTTCTTACAGAAAAAAGTCAGTTTCAGTACAAACAATTCAGAATTTAATAGATTGTGACAGGTTATAAAATTCTATGCTTTTGAAAGAAAAGCTTTGCTGGTGGAATAATGTGTTTCTAATTTACACATAATAGCCCCGCAAAGCTATGACTAGAAGGACATTAAAGTAATGAGGAAATTCCAGGTATAGACACTTTCTGCAGAGATCTTAAAGATTATGATTAGAGCATTCATTTCCCCAAGTACCTTACATAGCTAGAGCCAAAACGAAGGTGGCCAGGACAAGGGAAGGGGACTGCAAGGGCAACGGGCTCCAGTTTTGAGGGTAGGCAAAGCGTTTTTGGGATAGCTGCTCAACACAGAGGTGAGGGATTTTATTAAACTTAATAAATGCAGTAAACTACTGAGAATCCGCCAAGGGCCGAGCACTGGGTGATTGTCCACGAATGAGGAAGAATCGCCAGTGACATGAGCAATAAGAAAGGCAATGGGATTTGTGTGGATAAAACTCTTCCTCAGTAAAAAAGAAGACTTCTACTCTGCCTTGATTCTTTGTCCCCATAGTCATGGGGTCAAACCATTCATTTGCAGCCCACTCACGATTAACGCCATGTAAAATGGATCCATCGGATGCTTTTATTATGTAAATAAATCTCAGTGCTACTCCATTACTTAAAATGTATTCTCAATGGCAAAGAATATTTGAAGTGTGTCATTTGATGTGACTTTGGGTAGCTGTTCTCATACGTCAAACTGATATAGACATACAGAAAGCGGCTCGTGCAGAATGGCAGAGAACGTGATCGTAATAAAAGGCACATGTTCCACTTTACTGCCAATTAGTATTTTCCTGCCTTTTTTTTTTTTTTTTTGAGATTGATTTCTCAGGTGTAAGTTGATATAAGTTAGAAACCTGCTTTCTGTCTAGAAAGTCTTGTTCTGTGATTGCTTCTGCTATTGTTTCTACTTTGGGTGCTGCATCTCATATACGTTATTAGTCAATACTGACCACCCAGGTGTGAGATCTGGCAAGTTTGTTTCTTCTTTAAAAATTTCTCCAACAAGATTTTCATTGCTCTCCTCTTCTTTCCCTCAGTCTTTCAAAAAAAAAAAAAAAAAATTTGGAACACCCTCTATATGCCAGGCATATTCTAAGTATGAAGAATAAGATTTATGGATTCTTAAGACTTCTGGGAGGTGGGAGATAGTCAACTCAGAAAATAAGATAATTATTTGTGCCTCATTTTCCTCCTGTGTCATGTTTCAGCTCTAGTGCTCTTTGACCTATTAGGGTCTCTTCCACCAGAGCAGTCTTTCATAGCCTTGGCCATACCTGAGAATGTGGGTGGGGTGGGGGTAGGGGTGTAAATGATTGCAAGAAGTTTAGAGGATGTCTCCTCTCCCCTAGAACCCCGCCATTGGGCCAGTATGAGAAGATGATAGGTTGACAGTTTAACCACAGAAGAGTGGAAAAGGTCCAAATAAAACAAAGATATGTTTATGGCAGCAGCTTTGCTCTTCCAAAGCCCATTTCTTCCTGACTTTTTCAAGAGGCATGATATTTGGTTACAAGATACTATTTCCTTCTTCATCCTCCATAATGAAGAATGTCTTTGTGACACTAAATAGCTGGGCAGTCAGGTCAATTTAGCCAGAGAAAACAAACCCAGCCACAAGTTGTTTGGCATCATATAAAAAAGTAATCTTTTTTTTTTTTTTTTAAATCTTTTAATCTTTCTACTGGTCTGTTACCTTGAGGTATTCTGGAATCCATTTGTCTATAACTTGAATTTCTTTTAAGAAAGAATATTATAGGATTCTTTCTTATCCCTCAGTAGTCATAGTGCTAGATTCATTAATAAAATTTCTAGAAATAAGATGAGAAACCATGTTGGTCCCATTCATTTGGAATGTATTTTTTTTTAATTGTTACTCAGTAGAAGTTTTTATTATAATAACATGAGAATTTTCTTGTTACAGGAGGACCAGAATCTGGGTTTTTGCTGTTCTCAGCATTTCGAGAACTTGAAATCTTCAATTCCACTCAAAGTGAAATCGTATTCTTCTGAAAGAATTTTGGGCATAAACTTGGGTTGTTGGGTAATAAGGGCCTGAAGTTACTTCAGTAATTTTTAACGTGAAGAAACAGCCTGGTTTGTGGTTGAAAGAAAGATAAGCTATTTTCACTGTTTGGGCTTCTAGAAAACTAAGTTCCCGATAGACCAAAATTTGACCTCCAGACTGGTCAGTGATTTCTTTCAGAGTGGGTCCATGCACAAGATAACTGTTCATTTCCTTGCAGAACCTCTCAAGTGGAATTTTAGATTTGGAAATAATCTTAAAGATCATTTAGTTTTATCTCCATTCCTCCCAAATCTAACATTTCTATCTCTTAAAGGACCGAATGTAGTTACAAATAAATCACCAGTTTGTGGTACATGAAAAATGCATAGCACAGATGTATGCAATAAGGTTCACAGAGAGAATCCACAGAGAAACAAAAAGATGCAAAAAAAAAAAGAAAAAGTTTGCAAGTGCCAACTGCATCTCAGTGACCCATGGTATGGGAGATATATATCCAAACTGGCTCACTCTGTCCATGGCAATTAGAGAAACAAAACACCTTCTTTTAAACAGAAGATCCCAGCCAAGCACTTGGATATCACTTGCTGCCATTTTCCTATAATCTTTATTTCTTGGAAGCTCCTTAACAATTCATGCAGTTTCTGAAATCTATGCTTCAAAGTGATGATTTTGATAGCAGCAGTATTTTCTTATGCATATGCATGTTGAGCAGAATAATTAATTTGCTTGATATTTAACATAAATATTAACATTAAAATAAATAATTTGCTTAATATTACTTATAAGATACTTAGAAGCAATTGAAGTGAAATGCCTCAAATGACTTCCCATATAGTAAGGAATACAAGAAGTCTGAAGGGAATTTTGCCAATAGTTTCCCAAAGTCATAAAATGTATGTACCTTTGACCCTGTAATTCTATATCTAGGAATTTATCTTAAAAATACAGATTATAATAAAAAATGGGAAGCAATCCAAATACCCAATACTAGCTATAAAAGGAATTAACACTACCTTGCCCTAACAAATAATACC
The DNA here is from genome assembly GCA_000465285.1 of Eidolon helvum. Taxonomy (NCBI): domain Eukaryota; kingdom Metazoa; phylum Chordata; class Mammalia; order Chiroptera; family Pteropodidae; genus Eidolon; species Eidolon helvum. The sequence goes on along the minus strand of KE768469.1, from coordinate 48,984 downwards.
AAATTGCAGTGGCTTAACAAAATAAAAGTTTCTTTTTTGCTCATGACACAGTTTAGGTGGTTGTTTGGTGGCCTTCCACATAGTGATTTAGGGACCCTGGCTTCTTCTGTCTTGTAGTTCTATCATCCAGAACCTCAAAGACCTCCTCCAGACCCTCACATTCATCCAACAGATGAATGAAGAGAGAGTGAAGAGGGATGCTGGACTTGTTATAGGCTGACTATGGCTTACATCATTCTGACCACATTCTGTTAGTCATAACCTGGTCATGTGGCCAGACTATCTACAAGGGATGCTGGGAAATGTAATTTTCCATTATGGCCAAGAAGAAGAAACAGGATTAGTTAGCGTCTAGCCTGTCTCTGGCACATTTACAGATTAGCTAAATGGAGTATGGTACATCTGTATACAAGATACTTATGCAGCCATACTTTGATATAAAAGATACTTACCCAGCCATTAAAAATGAAGCTGTAGAAGAATATTTAATGAAAAAGAAAAAAATTATGCTGTATTAAGTGAAAAAGGCAGATGACAAACCATTTAGATTAGAATCTTGGCTGTCAAAAAATATATGTTGTCAAAAATATATATTTATAAATAAAAATCCTAGAAGATATACATTAGTATTTCTTTCTGCATGGTGAGAATGAAAAGATTTTCCTTTTCTACCCCGTGCTTTTCTGTATTTTTCAACTTTATACTGTGAATATGCATCATATATAAAACCAGAATATCATTAAAAGTAACTCTACTTAGGATAGTGCTCTCCAAGAGGAATATAATGAAAATCACACATACAATTTTAAATTAAAATAAAAAGAATAATATAGTTATTTAACCTAACAAATTCAAATTCCAACATGCAATCAATAAATATAAAAATTTTGATAAAATTTTTGTATTTTTTATTTATAAAAAGTCTTTTAAATATGGATGTATTTTACACCTACGGCAGGGCTCAATTTTGTCCGCCTTTTAAATG